>JAYMSU010001134.1:0-11180 GCA_036897765.1 Erodium chrysanthum | reverse complement strand
TTACTGAACTTGAGAGTAAGACATACATTTTAATATGCTCAAAGTCTTTGCTTTTATAAATGGTAGCCCAATATAGGCGTCGAAGTTACATTGCTCGTAGTTGCCTTTACCAACTGCATACAACACAAGCTATCAATCACTTTGCAATTCTGCACACACAAAAACTCTCAATCACCAAAGAGACTTAAAGTTCGATTCTGGTCACCGCACCTCCAGTCCGCGATAGTTGGACGTGTCAGTTGTCATATAGTCAACTAATTAAGCACTCGCTCCATGTTGGATCGACGTAGTGTTTACCACCAGCTATACTCCTTGAAAGACCTTGTTTAGTCACGTTAAAAGATTAACACTCGATGATCTTCCGTTGTAGCTTCGCACGTGTTGAGGTCCCCCGAAAGGCAACCCCAAATTTTTATATTTCCAACTTTTTTTTAATAAACGAGAAAGTAGGAAATCCTAACTGTGCTCCCCTCAATTACAAATTCTAGGCTCTAAATTATGAATAGAGTAGTTTGATTGGACACTTCAAATTGATAGATTAAGAAGTTGAATATCCCTAATAGTAGCAAAAAAACCAGAAGCCAAACGAGCCCTTGAAAAGAATAATGAAAAAGAGGTACCCAGGTCGTATCAGTGTTAGTAGCGGTACTAGTACAGTACACTATACTCGGCCGTTGTTTCCTGAATTTCAAAACCATGGCTTCCTCTCCTCCACATTCGACCTCTGTTGCCTCCATTTCTGAAAGCTCTGCTACTCACCCCACCGCTTCAAAGCCGCGGGTTCGCTCTCTCTCTCTCTACTCGTTGATATACATTTTTTCACGAGTAATTATAGTTTTGAAGCTTTTTTTAATTTGATTTTATTGTGTTGTAATTAGGTTGACGGTGCAACCAACAATGGAGTGATTGACGAGATTGAGAAGAAACCCCAGCTGGTTGCTAAGAAACCTGAGGTCTATGAGTGAGTTTTATGTGTTTTTACCATCTTGATTTATTCTCTTCTTTTCCTCTATGCTGTATAATCTGATTACACCTACCTGTGTGTGTGCGCGTTGAATTGCGTCCTAATTGGTGACTGTAGGTTGATTATTGGGTTGTTGATTACTTTACCAAACAAGATAAATGTCTGTGAGTTAATGTGTTTGTTTCTTTCTGGAAATGACCCAATGCTCTGTAGATTCTCATTTGCTTTTGATTGCTTAGAAAATGCTGTCTACCTAGCCAAATTAAGAAATCCGAGTCATGTTTCATTGTGTAGAGTAGTAATGGAATGCGAATGTCAATGCCATTTGCGTTCCTTTTTGTTTTATTTTCAGGATGGCTTAGTCTGCCCAGCCAAAAGTGTACTTATACAAACAATACAAGTCTTTTTTTTTTAAATAGAAGATTTGGTTACTAAAGTCAGAATTTTTCTATATGGATGTTTTCCAGTTGCATTTCATCAATCTAGTTTTGTTATCCTGTATTTTAAAGTCTTCAAGACTTTGGACTTGCACTCGTTCAGCTTTTGTTCGTCCAAGTTTAACAGAAAACTAGTATCGTGTGACAAAGAAATCATTGAAACTATAAGTAGTGAACAATGATGGAATATTGAACTGATTATGTGTCCATCTTGTATGACTGAATTTGATGGCGAATTAGATTAATTTGTCATGAAACAAACAGATAGGAGCAAATAGATGATAAATGGATATGATTGAAACATAATCCTTGTTGAAAACTATGTGATAAAATTGCTAAGACATGTGACCTTTAACACATATGCAGACTTTCCTACTATATACAAAATAAAGTCATCTGATGCATTTGGTTAGTGGTATCTGCCATGTGTGTGCTGTGTCAGCATAGTGAAAAGGGTACCAAGTAGTTTCATGTTTATCATATCTCTCTGTATTGCCTAATAAATGTTTGCATTTGGACAATGTTGTTTTCTTTCAGAACATATATAGGTTTCAGTTATTTGCATATGTAGGATTCAATGCCTAGGAGTTTCCATTGGGGGATACTGTTGTTTGATGAAGCAAACAGCATTTTGCAAGTGCATCAGTTTCGTGGTTCGAACTCTGTTTGAGGCTTGATTTTGTCTGCCTTTCAGTGTTAGAATAATATATAGGCATGGATATTATATTTAATTTTAAAGATACATAGTGTTACATCATGCTTAACAATATTCTTTATCAAAGGGATACTAGTTTGATTTCTGAGCTAATCTAGGGTCTCATGTTTTTCTTATTCAAGTAAAATGACTTTACTTTAGAAATTACAGGGTTACTGTACTTGGACCATGGGGTTGGCTTGAGTCTTCTTCTTCCTTGTATTGTTAAGAGGATTGACGTATATGGTTCTATAGGGCTTCTGCATTTCATGGTTTGGAACTTGTAATACTAAATACCGAAATCTGGCGTTAGCTGATTACTTGTAGTTTTCTTACCATGCTTTCTTAAGAATACCTATAGAATTAGAATGGACCACATGCATATGTTTCTGATATGCAGAATTTTAAGAGAGAGTAACATAAGGTTTATTTTACCTTTTCCTTTTAATGCTTTCTCAATTGACGGGACATTGAGCCAATTTATCAGGCAGTTGTTCCCAGGTTGTTTGATTCTACCATGCAAACATCAGCATGATGTCATAATTTACCAATGCCTCCATGGTCAAGGGGTTAAGTGTTTGGGTATTTGGCCAAAGGGCCAAGTGGGAAATCTAGTAAGTGACGGTACTTTTATTTTTTTCTTGGATATGTAAAACATGATTTCGGGTTAAGACCTTGCTTATGTAAAAGTAAAGAGCACTAAACTTTATATAAGTTCGTTTTGTCCTCACAAATTAATTCATATTCATTGTCATGTAATATAGGATTAAATAATCTGATGAAGATTTTTATTTGGAAGATTTTAGAGTGGTTTGATCGGAAAATTCGAAGATTCTGACATCGATAACATAATCAATTGGAGAAGATGAACAGTCTAGAGTATGAAAGTCAATATTTTTTAAGTTTGGTAGAGCATCAGCAAAAATGGATGTAAAACATAGGTAAGTGTAGTAACATGTGAGAGAAAATAGTTCATGGTAAATAATTATAAAAGTTGTATAGTTGGGGGTAACTCCATGTAATTTTCCCTTACTAATAATATCTCATTAAAATGGACTTAATATTGTAAAAAATTAAAGATGACATAATTGACTCTTAAATATAAAAAAATACAGATCATGCCATTCGTCTTCTTCATCAATTCTACAAAGGGAGTATGTCGTCCTCCCCTGCACTGAACGGCTTCTCCAAATAACTGGACCAAATCTTTGGTCGGTACGCAGTCAACTAGATTAGTGGTCCATGGCTCCAGAAATCGTTGGACGAGTATGTCGTGAAGCTAGCAGTCTCAGTCGTCGACGTTGTGTATACAAGAAGGCAATCCCTTAGTCACAGCCATATTGGAATATGTAGGATTGAAGGGGCTCACAATCTTTCTGTTGTGTGAGTTCACTATAGAAGATCTTTGTAGAGCAATAACAAACTAGAGTTAGCAGAAGCTCTGATGGCGAAGTGGAAAAACTGAGCTCTGACGAGATAGGAGATGAGACTGAAATCGAGATTAGATGGCCCGGGACAATTTGGCCATAGCTCTTCAGTCCAATTTTTACTAACGGTTGGGAACAACGTTGTGGTTGTGACATGGAGGATCTCGCCGGTAAAGACATAGACAAAGCCCTTACGAGGAAGAAGTTGGGCCAATACCATGACATCATCACTCCATTTAATTCTGTTTATTTTTTAACTATTTGTCAAAAAGTTGTTATTTTCTAAAGGTTACTAGATAATATAGTCATCTTTATAAGAAAAATTGAAATCGAATCAGGTACATCGATCAAACTATAAGGGTAGCTTAAAAATTGTTTTTGTCACAAGGTAGTTGTTCGTTTGTGAACAAACTCTGAGTGTAGTTTTAAGTAATTTTCCCTTTATGGTTACCACTTGATCCCCATTTTGAGAGATTGGCCCAATAAGAGTTGGGAGAGAGGAGGACGAGCATGTAGAAGAGGTTCTGTTGAAGAAACTTGAACCCTGATCATAAGGATGTAAGTTCAATTGTTTGATTAGTTAGATAAACAAAATTTGGTTAGTAGGTGACTTATTGCTCATAAAAAGAGATGTCATAATTTAATATTTAAAATTAGGATAGTGGTAGAAATGTGCTGTGTACGTTAGTGTTGTGGCATGTTGTTACCATCAACTTTGTTTTTGTGGCAAGTTGTTACCATTTACTTTGTGTTAGTTGCACCTTCCTAATTATTTGATCTGAAAAAGATTGAAGAAAAAGGGTATTTTCGACATTTTTAAAATTACCAAGGTCACGTGTGAGTCAAATGCCACTCAAAGTGACATTTTCTGTTAGTTTGAACATAATTTAACTAACGATGTACATAAAACAAAGTACAGGAATTCAGTGACCTATGGTTGCAAGGAATTCTTTTGAGAGAACTCCGATAGTAACGAAACATGTTTTATTCTCAACATGTCCTTTATTCCTCACTCATTGCCTTTAAATAGCAAACTAAATTCCTAATACATGTAGAATATCAAATCCCTAATTGCATAAATGAAACCAATACTAATGCTCAAAGGAAACCAAATCCAACCAAATCTCTAAAACATGAAATAGAAGATTACCTAATATCTTTAGGACTCTTCTAGCCTGTGTTTGCCTTGCTCAAGACATGTTTGAATGTACCTCTTTCCCTAGATAGCCTCACGTTTCTCTTTTGGGCTTCTACTATCTCTGGATTGGTGTGTGGGCTCCTGACACAACTGGCCACAATATTAAAGTATACAACACATTTCTGCCATTGTCCTTCTAAAATTCTTGAATAAATACAGGTGCAGGTTTCGTTTCTTTAATCAACAAAGATAAGAAGCTAATACAATAAACTATTCAAGTGATGACCTGCTGTTAATTGTTCTAGGGAGCCAAATGAGTCAGTTAATTGTAGAAAAATAAATCTAAAGAAAAGACAGTTTCAGGCTTCAAGGTATGAAGTATGTCGTTCTCTTCATTATAGTTTCTTGTGTTCCTAGATTATGTAGTTTGATTGTCCTGTGCAAAGATTAGCAGTTAAGCTGCATGATTGTATTCCTTGAAATATAGAATTGCACTGATAATGTTTTCTACCAACTTATAGATAAGGTAATATACTCCATTCTTTGTTTTGTCCAGTGATCTTTACAGTCCTGAATACATGGAAAAGTACAGGAAATATGAAGCTGAACATACTCAAATGCTGATGTCGACATACTTCTCAGATAAGAACTTTTACGGAGGTAAATATTATGTGTCAGAACTGATATACACTCTTGGTAAACTTAGTTCGAATTGGCTTCATTCATTAAAGACTAAAGTATCCACAAACAATTCCCTGTATGTTTTATTTCATTACCTTTGTTTCCGGAACAACTTTTTGTTGTTCTTAATTTTGTTCCTATTTTCTTCGACACTATTTGGACATTTGAAGACTTGAGAAGAATCTTGAGATGGAGATTCATCAGAAACGGAAGGCGGGGACTAACGAAGCAGCTTTGTAGATGAACCTAGATGGCTAGATCTGGCGACGCAGTTCTCGTTGGCACCTTGCTCTTTGGTCTAGTGGCGCAACTTTGCTAGATTGAGACCAGAGCAAACTTGAAAACCAAATTGAGATATGGTGACGCTACTCTGAGAAATCAGAACCATATTTACTTCTCTCCTCTAGAAACCATATAAAGTTGTTATAAAACCTGAATGCTTTTCCAGTTTGGTTCTAGGATTTTTTCCCTCAACCCTACATATTAATGAAGAGTAAAATCAGAGTCTGAAAATATTATATTGCAAAAGAAAAAATAAATAAATGAAGATTAAGGTGAGAGTGAAAATTAAGTGTCCTATTTACTTTTTGGCAAGAATTAAGGATCACGGGAGGATTTAAGGCTTTATTTTCCAATACATTCCCTCACAAATTCCTTGTGCTACCCTATTAAGAGATTGTAACTAATTAAAACCAAAAATGTTATTGGTAATTCATATTTAGTTAACTATGTCTTGTTATAGATTATGCTGAAGTGAAAATATACTAACTTGATTGATTAATTTAAAATAGATGATCCCTTTATATAAGGGAAAATCTACATGAATTAGGAAACGAACTAATATAAGGAACCCAACTAGATAAGGGTATAGAAAATTACGTAAATTTATTTTAATTCTAACACTCCCTGTCAAGCTAGAGCATACAAATCATATACGCCAAGCTTGTTATAAATATAGCTTATGCGGGGTTCTCGCAGAGATTTCGTAAAGACATTTGCTAGTGCTCACTAGAATTGATGAAGTTGGTTGTGATGCAACTTTGCATAGTCTTCTCTCTGATAAAGTGACAATCGATTTCTAAATGTTTGGTTCTTTCGTGAAACACAGGATTTGACGCAATGTGTAATGCCGCTTGATTGTCACATATTAATTTCATTGGATATCCTTCTTGAGTTTGAGCTCTTTAAGTAGTTGTTTCGCCAATATGAGTTCACATGTTGCTAAAGTCATGGCTCGATATTTAGCTTGTGAACTACCTCTAGTAACAACAGTCTGCTTTTTACTCTTCCAAAAGATTAAATTACCATCCATCATGATGCAACAACATGAAACAGAGAGTCTATCTGAAGAAGATCATGCCCAATCTGCATCTGAATATTCAATTATCCCTGTATGTCCCTTGTCTTCATATAACAGTCCATGTCACTATTATGTCCCATTGGCTATCACATGGGGATTGAAGAAACTTGCTCACCATACTTACAGTGAATGAAATGTCTTGTCGAGTAATAGTAAGGTAGTTAAAGCTTCCCATACCTTTCAGGATTTTTTAGAGGTTCCGCCTGTCCTAGAAGAAGTTTGGAGTTTGGATCCATAGAAAAGGATGTCAAGAGCATATTTTACTGATAAATGATTATTGCGTTGCTAGCATGGGCAATCTCAATGCAAGAAAATATTTGAGTTGACCGAAGTCTTTAGTCTGAAAACACTTAAATAGATGCTCCTTTAATTCATGAATCCATTTTTTATTGTCTCCTATAATGACTATCGTCCACATAAACAACAATATAGATATATTTGCATTGTGATGTATGATGATAGAAAACAAAATGATCCACCTCACTACAAACCATGCCAAGTGGTTGTGTAACTGTTCTGTATCTACCAAGTCATGCTCGAGGTGATTGCTTAAGACCATAAATAGAACGTCGGAGGTTATAAACCATACTAGTCTCCTCCTGAACAGTAAAACCTAATGGTTGCTCCACGTAACTGGGGTGGCGTGTGAGGGCGCATGTGGCTGGTCGGGGCGACGCTACTTTGAAGGCCAGAGTCGTGGGTGGTTCTGCTAGACAAGGTAAGGTCAGATGTTGGAGAGCATACCGCAGGAGAAGGTGGTAGAGTTTGGCTTAAGTTTGCTGCTGCCGGATGTATTGTTTCGGCGAAAGAAAAAACGAAAAGGACAAAAGTCCTATGACTCAAATACCATATTGAAGTGAAAATATATATTAACTTGATTAATTAACTTAGAATAGATAATCCCTTTATATAAGGGAGAACTCTATACGAATTAAGAAACGAACTAGATTATTGCCTAAATTTATTCTAATTCTAACAGATCATAGAGAACTTAATTATTTGGACTCTTGATTTCTACCACAAAGTATGTCACTAAATTTTTTTATGGCTTGACTGGATCTACTGCACATAATTTCATATTTATATGGTTTACAATAAAGTTTAATGCTGTTGTTTACCTGTTTATATTGGTGATATTATCTAATCCAAGATTGTTTTATCTGATATCTTTTTGGTTGGCTTAGTTTAAATGATACCTAATCCTAGAATTAAACCAACATAGCCTATTTTACAGACTAGGCCTTAGGCTTGATATCAATTGGGTGTACCTCAGATTAGGGTTGTGGAAATATAATTACAGATGAATATAAAAGGCTAATAGAGGTCCGAGAAGCTGAAATTACTTTGATTTGTTTTTTCTTCTTTGTTCTATTATTGAGACTCTGCGATACTTGTAGGAGACATTTTCAACGAAAAAACAGCAATAGGTGGTGAGGTCATACAGTCAAGCAGGTATAATGAAGCATATGGGTACATAATATCTATTTCAACCTGGAAGTTGTGTGCTCTATGAAGCTAACGAGCACTTCTATTGACATGTAGGTGGCCTTGTACACGAGCCTTTGCCGACCCAGTGCAGGCTTTCGAAGATCAGAGTAGCAGCAGTTCTACTTCCGTGGATGAAGTGCCACATGATCTCTCAAATGGGAACCCCACTAGTAAAGAGTAGATCAGGATGCATTTGCTTGCTCTCTTTCAGGTAGATTTGGTAGTATTCTTGTTGCTATATTATGATTCTAATTCCTAAAATGAAACTTGATGTAGCTCAACCATAGTACTATCATTAATGTATGCATTAAAAGCTTTTAAACATGAGGGTACATATAACATAACAAAGCTAACTTTCTTAGAGAAGCAAATCCATCGAATGCGAGGAGGTTCTGTTGGCAGCTTTGAGAAGATTTACATTGCGAGGGACTTCCTCTATACCTCTGATTGGCATGATGGCGTCCGAGAGGATAATTTGAAGGGAAGAGATTCTTTCTTTGAGCTGCACATTTTCCTGCAGGATCTGGTGGTTGCATTCAAGCAGGTGTAGGAGCCTCTCTGAAAGCTGATGATTTACTGCTTGAATCTGGTCCACTTGGCTCTGCAGGTCCTCGATCTGCTTCTTCTTGCGCATCCTTGATCTCCTCGCCGATTCCCTATTGGATATCATTCTCTTCAGTCTCCTCTCATTGATAATGCTCCGTTGGAAGTGGTCATTCGAATCAAACCCTCCTGGAGTAGGAGAGTTTGGTATCAATCGACCATGGAAAAGCGAAGAGAAATCTGGATTGTGAGAATAGGGAAGATAAGAATGCTGCTGCTGCTGCATGCTCATGGGGTTGAGATTATGGAGAGCCCTCTCAGGTTTGGAGAAGAGAGTAGTAATGGAGGGCTGTTATAAATTGGGCATATGAAAAGTAACTTAAAGAATGAAGCATATATGGGTAGATAAGGTCATAATAAGAGGAAGCTGTGTGTTACATCTCATATCTGTCACCAACAAATGATGATCCATAATCTGCATAAAGTTCAAATGAACAGATCACACACTTGCCAAATACAAGTTGAACTGGTTTTGTTTTCAGGTTTAGCATTGTGATTAACTTGTGAGATTAAATGCATGGTTGCATTATCAAATAGCTTTTTGACAAATTGTGTTTGCAGCAATAAAAATAACTCTTGCTTTTGTCTAAATTCGGGAAAAGGGTGAGAGTATTTCAGAGTCATGATGCACAAAAATGGTCGCTTTTCCATAAATTCTTCTTTGAAAGGAAGGAAAGTTGGGAGTGTAGGTGTCTTGTTTTTCTTCTGAAACTGAATCAAAAGCTTCACCGGATCCAAGTAGAAAACAAAGGCTTATAAAACTTGTGACCGTCTTGCACATACATCATCGTCGTTTGTATCAAAACTCCATCTACATATACATACATTACCCAGCTCCACGAACCCCAAAACGCAATATGGAAATAGTGCACACAAGTACTACTACATATACTCCAAATAAAATAGATAAACTACCACAATAATAATGTGTCCAAGACTAAGAGTGTTCCTTAACAACAGCGCCATCTGATTGTATTGTCGTAAGGGGTATAAGAAAACTACACGAAGATAAAAGATGTGAAAATTAAAAATTATCAGGCGCACACAATAGGAGCGTGATCGCCAGAAATTATAGTACGGTAAATATACCAGTCGAGTCCTTCAAAGATTTGGTGACACAAAGACGCAAAATAAATGTGATAAAAAAGATACAAGCATCACTTTGTATCCTATCTAAGAAAAGAAAACAGAGAATAAAAGTATACATTAGTAAAACCATAACTATCCAATGTCGTGGAAAAAGGTATATATCACCACTATCCTCTTTACAAGTATCAATCAAAATACTGTATTTTTTATATAAAAAACTCATAGAGCATTACTAATAGGAAGAATCGCATGTGTTTGTTATTTAGGTGTTAAGCAACTACGTGCTGACAGTGGTACGGGTAAGCTAGTGACTGCTTTTGATTTTATTTCATTTTTCAATAAACAAAACTAATAAATTAAGAGAAAATTGATTAACGATATCATATTTTTATATCCATTGTTTTATTTATTTGAAATATATGCATATATTTCGTGTTTTACTCAAACAACTTTTTATTGTATCGACTTATTACCCCATCTCACAGATCATGCCATTTTCACTTTCCCACATCCAATCCCCCTTTTCCGATTGACAATAACGTTTGTACCCGTCCTTAATATTTAGCCGACGGAATTTACCCAAATTGGTATGTGTTTGTGAAAGCGATACCCCATCTCATGACTGGTGAACGTCGAGAGTTGCCCGCGCACAAGAATCTGTTAGGAAGGATGTTGAGCGTGCTTCAAGCTCGTTGGCATATCACCAGTCAGCTAGCGAGACCCTTAGATTTGGGTGTGTTGCATCACATCATGAATGCATGCATCATACTGCACATCATGATTGTGGAGTACGAACGTGTGCACTATGATCATGCACTAGAGTTCTTAGACATCCCTGACCCCCATCATCCGGCATGGTCACCACTTGAGAGTTATGGAAGAGGGCCCATTCATTCCTTCGCCAAGTAACTCGTCACCCAAGCATCCATCCAGGACTCGGGAATCCATCAGCAGTTCAAGTCCGACCTTGTGGCGTACATTTAGAGGAGAAGGGGCCGACAAGCGTAGAGGGTTAGGATGTCTACTTTTGTCACTATGTTTCAATTATTGTATTTTTAGTCTTTTTCATCAATGAACGAATCTATTTATTATTTTAAGTATTTAAATATTTAAATTACGATCAGATATAATGTTATAATCATATATGATTAATACACTAAACAGATAAAATTAGATCACTTAAACTCATTAAATTCCATTATTTAATTTCCAAATCAGCACCATTATGAGCAATCAGTCTAATCCCACCAGTTTTCACTTTTCTGCCTAATCCCGACCTCGAAATCCACCTGATTAGGT
>JAYMSU010001133.1:0-11181 GCA_036897765.1 Erodium chrysanthum | reverse complement strand
AATTTTTGTCACATCCACTAACTTAACCTATAACTCGTCCATTGCTCCAGTTCTCCATGATCTGTTGCAGATGTTGCGTGTGGTTCGTGTGTATTGTTTCATCATCACAAAGTGAAAAAACAAACATGTTTTTATCTCAGGACAGTGACTAAAAAAAACGCAGCAAGAATAAACAAAGCCAAAATCGCAAGATACGAAATTTGTGTATGTCTCCCATGTCCGTGTTCTCTAATTGGGTGACTCCTCATATTGATTTAGAGTTCTTTTACGTTGATGTTGTATTCTAGGAGATAATAGTTCATACGGGACAATATTTGTCTTAGGGAAGCTGAAGTAATTCAGGCCTCGTTGGAAAGGCTATTTTTAATTTTTCAGCACTATCCATCATTTTGTTTGCTGTAAAACTCAACTTTCTGATCCAAATTTGGTCTCGATCGAAACTGGAAAGTTATAGGCGACGGACAGACGCTTCCGTTGCAACATTCAGAACTTTTCGAGGTTTGTAGCTCCAGTTATGCACGTGAACAGTGACATACTGAATTTGTAACTGAATTTTTCCTTTCTCACTCCGCAGTTTCATTTGTATTTTAGTTCGTTGTAGTTTTACATATGTTTATCGTTTATGGACTAATCGTGTTTCTAACGGTTTTCTTCCTTTTAAGAAACAAGTGAATTGTGACTTAAATTGTACTAAACAGTATTTGACAAAACAATGCAGAAACATAAATGCAAGTTGAGGAACTTGAAATGACCCAAGACGTTTTTGTTAATGACATTCACGAAACAAATATTCTCTATCATTGGGGTGTATCATGTCAATTGATTGCCATTTTTCTTTTCTTAAATCTGTATTTCATGTGTCCATATAACATATCGGTTCTTAGAACAACGATTTTGGGACAGCCATCCCTATCTTTCTCTTGTTGGGCACACTCTCTGCAGTAGTAGGCATCGGAGATTCCAAGCTCACCACAGGTCACGCATCGGCCTTCAAATGATCCATAGTTGCATTCATCGCACACTCTCACCTGCGTGCAAGGCCGCACGGTGGAATCGCAGATCACGCACTTGCCATCGCATTTCGCGCAAAGCCTTCCAATGGCGATTCCAGGCTGTTTACCGCACATAATCATACCTGGATGGTGCTTCGCCATGCTCGTTCCACCTAATTAAATTCGTTCTCGAGCACGGTCAATGGTATTATGTAAGGTGGATTAGTATAGCTTCATTAATAAAAATGTGATGAAAATTGGAAACGATACAAATGTTAATGTACTGAGGAGATAAACATAAGGATGATTTGATGTGTGTTGTTTCCCGTGATGGTGCCCAAATAAATAATGTAATGATGCTTGACCTCCAAGCTTAGTTTCTTGATCTCCAAGGCTAAAAGACTTGGACTGCAAACCTCAGATTTGACTCAGTCAAAAAACAATCTTGATCAAACGTATACATGCTCATCGCATCACACCTCCATTAGGCATTGAACCGCAAATTGATCTAAATAGGACAATATATGCAGGCCCGGCCCTAGCCGTTTGGTGGCCTTAGGCCAAAAAAAAAAAAATGAGGCCTAATTTTTTTTTACACACTAATCGATTAATACGTTCATACTTCAAAACAGTTGTCTTTAATCATTTTCATGAATCGGATAACATGTAAAAACTGAAATGCAATCATAATTAAAATGCAAGCAAGCCTATGTAGAACACAGCTATGAATTAAGATATATGATCACTTTAATCTAATTTGTAACAGAAACAGTAATCAGATTATACAATGGTAGTTTTCCATAAAGATCTGCAATATTGTTCGTTCTGAGTATGCTCTACCCAAATCTTCAGCAAGCTGATAACTCTGGTGCAAGAAAAGTGAAAACAAGTTTAGAGGCTTCAAGAGAGAAGACATACAAAGAGTTTGAGAGCATTCTCACCAAATTGAAGGCATACTCTTTACTTTGTCCCTGTGCTTGAAGCTGTGAAACTTCCGAGGCAAAATGAGTCGGTAGATCTCGCTCTCTTAGGCAGAACACATCAAACTGATGCAAAAGTGATAACAAAGTTTGATCAGCAACATGATAAATTTGAAGACAGCTAAGGAAGCTTAAATTGCATTATTATTACCTGAAATTGACTGCTCATTAGGGTAGAACTTGTGAGTTGAGAGGGGACTACAGGACAAGGCTTGTTCATGTGGTCTAATCCTAACCCTTAAAGGGTTTGTTTCTCTTCTGAGCTGTTACATATTCACCAAGAAGTGCTTTGCTAACCTGTTTATGTATCACACATAAGTTCACTGTTTCAGATACTATTCTAAGGTTCCACTGGTTCAGATCATTACCTGTTGCATCAGAACGTTGATGTCCCCCTCAAAAGTCAACTGCACATCGAATTCACCTTTCAGATGACCAACACAATTGTCTTTCTTCGCAACATTCCTGTTACAGTTATGGCTTAAGTCAAGTGTATAGACTCATTGAAATAACATGGGTAGCTTTGTTAGACTCGGGTGTCCTCTTCACATATATCATCTTCATCTTCAAGTATTTTGCAGCAATACTCATCATATATCTCTAAGAAAATATGATACAAAGTCAGAAGAGAAACTCCATCTGAAATATCATAACTTTCATTGCATCGCACTAAGTTTTGATTCAAATAACTTAATCAAACACAAACAAATCAAAGGAAAAAAAAAACAAGTCAAATATACCTAAGCTATACTCAATCCCAAAATCTAGGCTCAATGTCAGTACAACAGCAATAGCAGAACCAAAAAGAAACAGAACTTACAGGGGCTTCTTGACCAAGACTAGATTAGTAAAATCAATGCAATGAGTTGGTGATGGTTAATAAGACACTTACGTCTTAGCAAGCAAGGGTAACAGTCGCCTTTGATGACTTGGGTAATCAAGCAACAGCGCCTCAGGTTCTTTTGGTGCAATAGAAAAGGCCCGCCTTGTCAATGAGTATCTTATTGCAATTGCCAAACTAATCTAGGACATGATACAAAATTCACGGTAATATAAGCTTAACATGATTGAATTGCTCTCCTTTATTACTAGACTTACGGGAAATCCAACATGCATGCTGCAAAATATTTAGTACCTTTGATATGTATACAGCACTAACTGCAATGTTTACACGACCAGATGTCAGAGGGGCAAGGAACACCGCAAATCTCTGTAAAATACTATAAACAATAAAGCAGATGTTCTATTTGATTCATCCTGGAAGAGCAAATAACACTACAAGATGGATAAGACGTGATAAGAAAAATACAAATTTAGAAGATGATAACCTGATCTGGGTCCTTTATTGCACTCAGATATTGCCCATCTGGAGAAACATCAGCTACAGAGTTCAACAAATTCTCTCTGGGGATCCTGACATTATCAAACCTGAAACACATATCCCATACCCTTCAGATCTTTACATTACACTGTTATGACAGTTTTAATCATAAGCCATAAATGATGTTCTACAGCAAAACGTATGGCATCTACCAGATTCGGCCATTGTCAACACCATTTAAACCAATTTTGTGGCCACAATCAGCAATCCGGATGTTGGGACAGATATTGCCCTCTGCATCTCTGATCTGAGTTATAAATGCATGTACACCCTGATTGTTCCCATTTACATTGAGCTGTGAAAAGACTACAGCGTGTGTTGCATCCTAAACACAAAAGATCATAACATGTCAGTGTAGAAGTAGATCTGAAGAAAGAACTAAAAAACTGTTATATCAGATTCTGTAAGTCACCAACAAATAAATGAAACAAGTCTAAAATCAGCATCCTTACATCAGCTGCCCCTCCAATCCAATACTTCTGAGCCGATTCACAGGGAGTGTTAATGACAAACTCTTGGGTGCTTGGATCGTAGGTGGTGACTGTTTCGATTCCTCGAACCTGAAATCAAGTATAAAACACATAACTACCAAAACCCACAGCAAATGACTGAAGTAGCATTACATACATTGCTTCCATGTCCCAGCTCAGTCATTGCAAAGCAACCTTTGACCTCATAATTCTCAGTGTCCTTCAACCATTTATCGTGATGACGCTTCGTCCCAAAGAACTGAATAGCTCCACCCCTGAAACAACAAAGAACCAAATTCATCAACAACCAATTATATCTCCCAAATATTTAAAGCATGAGAACCCAGCTCTAGTACTTCACATTACAATGTCTCAATTAAAATAACTCATAGAACCAAGGTATATTGCAGCATTAATAAGCACAATAGAAGTATTTCCAGCTGAATCAGGACACAAATGAGCAAAACCTAGAACTTAATTTTCCTTTTCCCCCAATTTTCCTGGCAACCAAACAGTGAAACAGGTCAAACACAAAATCAGTGCAGGTCAAGGTAGCAATCACATACCACAAGAAATGGAGCGCAATTTTGATAGCTAGCGAGTGATCGTACATGGTTAGGACCTCGTCAAACGCGAATCTCCTCATCTCAGCCTCCACTCCCTTTCCGGTGAGCCAGCCATCGAAAACCCCCTTTTCCTTCAGGTACCAGATCCGCCGCATCGTCATCTCCCGCTGCTTCTCCATCGACTGGCTATAGTCCGGCGGCACGAACACCCTGCCGCCGTGTTTCCTCGGGTAGAAGAGCGTGCTCTCCGTCATCAGCCCGAACAACCAGTCGCGGTCGGCGAGGTTGTGGCCGTCCATCAGCTTCCGCATCTCGCCGACGTCGAAGGCGATAGTCTCCGACAGGTCCGGGGGGGGAGAATTTGCCGAAGGGGGCTGGCTGTGGAAAAGGCGGGGCGAGCCGGCCGGAGGTGGTCGGCGAAGACTCGAGCGCGCCGAGAAGCAGGATCCATTATCAACAGATTCGGGAAATGTAATTTCTGAGGAATTTGGATTCTGAGGAGAAGTTGGCAGTTAGAATTGCGCGCGCTGGTCAGGTTTTTATAGACGGTGTCTGGACCACACTAACGTCCGTTTTTGTTCTTGTTTGGAATGAGGGTAAAAAAGTACATTCATGTCTTGAATAAGATAAATCGATCTCTTCATATATCAAACCGTGAAAATATTGTATCCTTATGTTATACAATTCGGTACACCGTTAGTAAAATGACGGAAATCGATACTAATACATTATTAACAGTCACGCGTCTTGTTCACTTTTGAAAATGTTTAAACGGATCTTGTGATACATGAAGACGTTTTTTTGTCATTGACTATATAATGTATTTTTGTTTTAATTCTTTTTACAGAGAAAGTGCTTTTAAGTTATTTGTTATAAAATTTTCATTATTATATATACATTTGTATTCTTAAAACATAAGAAGTGTTAATAATATTTGTTTGTAATGGAACGAATAAATATAAATTATTGTATATGAATGCCTCATATTTATTCTCATTTCTTCTCTTTTCGATAAGATAATTAACCACAAACAAAAGTCACCTTATTACTTACGCTCTAAGCATACTTCCTTCCTAACAATTAACTAGCTAGCTATAGCTTTAACCCAAATTAATTAAATTAGAGGTCCACCACAGCCCCAAGAGCTACCATTAACTATAACAAGACTGACACTTTGACGAAATTAATTGTGCATTACATATCAAAAATGGCTCACAATGAGTTAGGGAAATTGTTTTGATGTTGATCGGAGTTATTGTTTGGTCAATATGTCATCAACTCGACACCTTACTTGTAAGCTTTATCTATTAGATTTGAAAGTCGACATGACACATATAATTCGGGTATTTGCTTTGAAAATTCATCAAATTACTATATTACATTGCATGAAACAGACAGGAAATTGACATGACAGTCAAGAACAATGCAGAAGAAAATCAAGAGTTACATCAATAGCGATTAACGTAAAGAGTGTTTTTGAAGAGATCGTCTAAAGAAACGCGCAAGTCCTTTGCTTCCTTCGCCTTTTCTTCGTCTTAGGAGGCTGCAACACAACCTTGATCGCAGCATCGAACACAGCCTTCACATTCTGCACAACAAAAAAGAACCACACGTGAACAATCCATCAAGAACATGAACTTTTCCGAAGTTTCTTTTCCAGAATTGTCTGGTTACACCGACTTAAGTTGGCCAGTAGTTAAGGACTCCCTCCAACACAATAGAGGATCGGAGTTCGGGTGTAAACAATCTTATGGGTATATAGAAACCATAAGTTTGGTGCTCCTTATTTCTACATAAACAATTAAGTCCAAATCTTGGTACAAAAATGACTTATCAAAAAAAGAATTGTCTGGTTACTGCAAGAACGATCCGAACCTGTTGAGTCTTGGAGCTGCACTCCAGATAAACAGCCGCGCCGATCAGCTTCTTCAGTTCCTCTCCCTGACAAATAGTTTGTGGACATTAAGAATAAGGATTCATGTAATTTGTAATTGCAGGTACGAGGTTAATTTCATGACTTACCTGAGCTGTTGTGATCGGGGTTGTACCAGGATGATCGATCAGGTACTGCTTGTCATCGCGTAAATCTGCGTTCGAGCGTCACAGTTAAAAACTTAAAAGATCGAATCAAGAAATTAGAGCAAGATTGTGGATTTACCAAGTTTGGTTCCGACAAGCACAATTGGAATAGATGGGGCATAGTGCTTGAGCTCAGGAAGCCACTGTTAATGGGACAGATCAGACATGAAACTTGTTGGACAGAAACAGAATCATGGTAAAGAACAAGAATTTGAAGAAAATAAGGTTGTTTTTGTTGGAAATTAGAACCTTCTTGGACAGAAACAGAATCATGGTAAAGAACAATAATTTGAAGAAAATAAGGTTGTGTTTGTTGGAAATCAGAACCTTCTTGGAGATGTTCTCGTAACTAGCTCTGCTGATGAGAGAAAATGCCAACAAAAACACATCTGCTCCTCTGTAACTCAGTGGCCTCAGCCTGTTGTAGTCCTCTTGTCCTGTTCCACAAAACAGATTGGTTCACTAATCAAGAAACATAGATTAAAAATAAGAATTAGAAATGAAGAACTTGAATCAAATCACTCACCAGCAGTGTCCCAAAGTCCGAGGTTCACAGTACTCCCATCAACCACAACATTGGCACTAAAATTGTCAAAAACAGTAGGAACATAATCCTAGGAAACAACAAAAAATCAGTAATGAATCAGACAACGTTAACCCACGAGATTCAAACTCAAGACCTTAGTACTTACAGTGGGGAAGGTGTTGCTGGTGTAGGAGATGAGCATACAAGTCTTCCCGACCGCGCCGTCCCCAACAGTCACACACTTGATGAACCTAGCAGTGGTCATCTTCTTCTTCTTCTTACAGGACAATAAAAAAAACCTTAACTCTGGTCTGTTTTCATGGATGAGAAGAGGTGTTTTTGTGAGGGAGATTGGTTTGAAATTTGAAAACAAATGGAGGGTGAGGGAGGCATTTTAATAAGGTGACCAAAAGCACTCATTGCCCCAAGTTGTGTCCTCTTTTTTAACCTTTAACATGATTGCAAATATGGCTTTTTTATCTGTATCTTTAAGGGGAAGGAGAGGGCGCCAACCATAGAGGGTGGTTTGGTATTGGAGTTAGTTGGTTAAGTGCTCAACAAGGGAGAGGGATTGAGTCATGAGTGTCTTCTTAGAAAAATACAACAATACATCACATTGCTTAACTAACCACAAATCATCATCATTATGGGTGTTGCCAAAGTTTGTTTAGTTCAACAAGAGTTGGAAACAAAAAATAACAATGGATGTTGGTTAGAGTATCATAATACGAGGATAATTATGAGTAAATAAAAACATTATCTATTTGTCATCTCGAATTACAAAGATATTGTATGTATGAACGGTATGAAATTAAAAATATATATATATCATGAAAATAATCGTTACAAATATAAAAATTCAACGTGATAACTCATAATTATTATCAATCTCGTAAGAAATAAATAATACAAGTGAGAACATATCATGGTCCATCCTGCCATGGGTTAGATTCTGTTGTCTTGCCGTTAATATTGTTGTTATATTGACCTACAAGAAAGTAAAGAAGAAAAATATGTGACATTGATTTACAAACATGTTAATTTAGAGTGTTCAAAAGAGTATAAACTGAAGGTACCCGAAAGATAGTATTGTTGGTTAATGTTGTTCCCATTGCCTTGTCCGGACACTACCATAGCTCCAATATCGACTTTATTGTCACGGGTTCTGGGATAATTATAAACTCGATTCGATTCGATCACTAGACCTTCGTTCTCATCAATAACGTCCATGTAACTGCTACTATTGATGATCCCATGATAACTCCCACCAACAGGGCCAATATTGTTAGCCCCTAGTCCCTTGCTAGGGCCATTCCATCCAAAAGGTCCTCCACCAGGGCATGACTTTAGGACCATCCCTCCACCACCCTGATGAGAAGCTCCCAACTGGCGCATATAGGTTTGGTTCTTGTAGAACTTGAGCTCATCAGAGACCCTTTTGTACTCCCCGAAAGGCCCGAGGACCGGGTCTTTGATCCGGCAAGTGGCCTCCCAGATAAGGGAATCGGCGGCCTTTTTCCGGTCATCGTCCCTAGGGATGCTCTTGAGCAACTTGGACACATTGCTCACACCAAAGAGCTTGTGCACAGCATTGAACTCTTGTGTCCTGTCTGCAGGAAACAGAGGAGCCAAGACACAATCTTCAGCACACTTTTTCCTTTGGTGCTTGCAAGAGGCGCAAGCTGGGTGGGCTCCCAATACTGACCCATTATGGTTCTCCTTCTGCATCACTAAAAAAAACAGTGAAGATCACACCTTTATGGCAAAAACAAGAAGATTAAAGTAATGGGTATTGTTAAAATTGAAAATCTAAATCTGGGTAACACAAAAAGGCATGTCTTTAAGAGAAATCAAAATCAAAGTTATGAGTAGACAAACCTTTTTATATGTAAAGTTTTTTTTCTGTATGTGAAGGAGAACGAAAAGGGTATGCAGAAAAATAGATTAGTTTAGACAGAAACCCAGAAAAGTAGAGGATTGGGTATTGTCTAGAGAAGCATGAAAAGATGGTCTGGGTAAAAAAGAAAGGATCTTGTCAATGGTTGAGATAGGGTTTAGGTAGATCACAGGAAGAAGACGGTGGTGGAGCAATAGTTTAAGTATTAATACAAGTTTGTATTAATTAAGATTCTATTTCTTTAAGGTAAGATATTGAGGAAGAAATCTGGGTTTTAGGAAACATAAACAAATTAAAATTGTTATCAGACAAATCATGTGGACCAAGACGTGAATGGGCTTAATAAAAATTATTTATTTGCTTGGTATATATTGGGCTTGCTTGATGGTTGACTCTGGGTTTTTAAGTCCACATTCCGGATATCCTCGGTGGCTATGGAGGCTAGCTTGCTTCTTCATCCCCTCTCTCTCTATTACAGAGATTGATGATGATAATGATGTTCTTACAATACAGTTAGTTTCTGTTTCTTTTCATGTGTTTCTTTCTGTGTTTTTAAGGAGTGTTTGGGACTCTGGTTTCAGATTTGTTGTTGTTCCTTTGGACTGATCATAGTACTAATGAAATTTTGCTTTTGGGCAATAACATCCAAAGCAGTGAATTCATTACATGTCATTGAGTTTATATTGTGCACAGACAAAAACAAATATTATGAGCTCAGCAAACATTGAGAGGAATTGCAAAAAAATGATTCATTAATCAAATTGTTCAGGCAACATATAGATAACAGACTATAACTTAAACATCGGTTCGTCATGGTATAAAGATTAAACAGATTCACTAAACAGTTCACCACTCTTCAGAAGAACATTCAGAAGACTCCATAGCTGTGGAAACCTTGGGTAGTTCTTTAAGGGATTTCACTTCCTTGTCAATGCCAAGCAATTTGCTTTCCAGCAAATCAACTTTACCAAGATGGCTATTGAATGTATCGGTCCATCCTGCAGCAAAGTCATTCAGCATCTTCTTGATCACCATTTGGTTCAGCCTCGTATCTTCTAACTGCTTCGCCTGATGCTTCTCTAACTCTGTGGTGCTCAGGACAAGACCTCCAGACTCAGGAACATCCTTGTAAAGCGGTTCTTCTGGCTGGGGAAACCGGGATCTATATTCAGCAAATGCTCTTTGGGTTTCCTTCAATGCCTTTCTGTAGTCCTGTAAGAGATCTCCCATCATAAGTAGCTCACGCTCAAGCCTATATGTATGTGCTTCTGTTTTACGCTGCTCTGCAAGCTTTTGGTTATGCAAGTTGTGAATAGTATGATCTCTCTGCTGCAACTCATTAAGCAAAGCCTGCTGATTCATGCTTGATTCTGTAGAGATGTGTTCTTTTTTGTCATACATCATCCTTGCTTTCCCCAGAAAATGCTGTACTTGATCCATGCATGAGTAAAAATCATCTGCCTTGTTATCAAATGACCCATCACTTCTCAATCGTTTATTGAGTCCATCATGAGTGTGAGATATAGCATTCTCATTCCCATATGCTCTCTTGTGTGGGTTGCCAAAAAGTGAAGGACCATCAGAGATCATATGGCTCTCAGCTCTTGAAGAAAGAAAGTCGAATGGTGAATGGTTATCAAGTTGCAATCCTGGACCGAAGTCTAATGGATTTGCAGAAATGTGAAAATCTTGATCCTGCTGATCTTCCTCTTCTTCCTCCTCTTGTGTTTCCTCCTCAAAATCTGAATCCTCAATGTAACCAAGATCACACCTCTGCAAGTAATGCTCGCCTCCGCTGCTCTTCCCATCCAAAAGCCACTGCACCGGCTCTTCTCCATTGCATTCTTCAAATTCCACGTCATCTTCATCCTCACCACCTTCCTCCTCCACATCATCTTTCTCAACATCAACATCAACACATTCATTATCATCATCTTTCACAGCATTGTCTTGCAGACCAAGACCCAGTTCAATTTTGTCCTCCTCCAACTCCACTACCTGAAAATCATCAGAAGCATCAACCATCTTCACATCATCACTACCATCAACAGCCTCATCCTCCTGCACTGTCACATCAACCTCCCCCTCAGGCTCTTCCTTAAACAACTCCTCGTGCTGCGACTTTATCAAACACTGCAAATGTGACGCATAGTAACAATTCTCCAAATGAGGAGCAAGCATCAACTCCTTCTCCACCATAAACCATATCAAAGTGGCCCACTCCACCTTCTCCAAGTGCCCCTCTTTGATCACATTCATAATTTTCATCACTTCATCAGGCAACATCCAC
>JAYMSU010001132.1:0-11181 GCA_036897765.1 Erodium chrysanthum | reverse complement strand
ATCATTAGGATATTAACTAATTAAAGAAATTTCGAAAAAAAAAATTGGTACCTTTGCCCAGTGAGGTTGATGTACGTGTTGAGTCATGTTGGTATCTTTTCTCTGTCTCCAGATCTAAAGTAGATGACCCAGGGGACGGTCAACTCTTTCTAAAAACAAATTTTATATATAAAATCCTCGACTTCCTACACTTTGTTCTCATCTCCGACTATATCATTCTACCAAATTCATGACCCTCTCCTGTTATTGAATCCCCGATTCTCTCATTTTTACCTATGACTCTTTCCCTCAACCAACTCAAAGAACCTTTGATATCGGCTATTTTCTTCCCTAACTCCTTCAACCGACAATGAATTGAGATCGCGAATGATGACATGTGACTTGGATAGAAGAAGAAGACGTTCACTTCATGGTTGCATGGTTGTTTAATGTTGACGAAGAAGAGAATGAGTACTACAATGATGTCCACTTTCCCTTATCGCAGACGTGTCGAACGATATCACAAATCCAACCAGTAGGTCATAAAAATTGATAAATGTTATAAGGCTTGTCTCGACAATCAGACTCCTGAACAGATCATTGTTGACGTGCTAGTAGCAGCGACACAAAGTACCTCTACGAGGTCAGAACTCCATTCACCAAAAATTATTGGTCTAGACCGGTCAAGAATGAGCTGAAATTGAAGCATTTTTATTTCATATAACTATGTTGTTTTTTAATTTAAGTTTATGTATCTTCGTTTTTTTTTTTGAGTAAATTATGTATCTTCGTTTTATTTGTGTACTGTCATTTTTATTTCAATAAAAGTTTTAGGTTTATATGTCTTGTATTTTTCTAAATGTTTTTTTAAACTCAAGGAACTTTTATCAAGGAGTAATATATGCTACAACTCGTATTCGGCAATTGTTGTTCTTGAAATGTAGATATTGCATCTCGATCAAAGTAAGAATGAACATCTTGTATTTACCAATGAGCTACTCTATTCGTTAATCAACGAACAAAAGATATCTGACTCAAAGAGGTAAGTATGTGCCTACAATCCTGAACCATAATACCTAATGGTGATTGAATGATCATATGCTACTAAATGAGTAGCACGATGAGTCGGATTGTCACGATCACCTGACAATCCGACTCTACTAAAAATTAAATCTTTTATAAAAAAGAATAAAGAGTCGACGCAACGAAAAATAGTATCAAACACTCCAAAATCGGCATTTTCTCGTTCTCTTTTCCTGATGGATGTTTCTTTTTCCTGTCAAGAGATTTCTCTCTTACAATTGCACTTGCTCTTAAACAAACATTGGTTTGGAAGAAAGGAGTTGGATAAGAAAAAATAAAATAAGTATCAATAACAACATGAGAATATTAGTCATTAATTCACAACACTATGGATCAAAGCCACCAATCTTCCTTCCCCTTTATCATTTTCCTTTGTTACATAATAAACCAGTGATACAAATCAAATCAAAACAAAACAAAACCAAATAAATTACACATTCCTTTTCTTATGAATAAAAGGGAAAAAACAAAAAATCTTGTATAGCCTATGGTTTAATTGTTCCTCTGTTAGCAGATCCAATCCAATGCCGTCCAATTTACTAATCCCAGCCATCGCTCTTTGCAAAAGTATAGGCACGCTCCTACATTTCACAATCCTATGCAGAGTTAGAGACAATACCATGTTGCCAACAGCCACAAGACTACTCATCAGGGATTTTCCTTAAGAATTGGAGCTTCAACTTCCACTTCTTTTGCCAGTGGAAGCTTTTGAGGTGCCTTTCTTATAAAACTTTTAGCATATAAGGAGACAAACACAATGACCTGTGAATCAAAAGTATTGCTCGTTATTATTTCTCTTTCTTTGAATTCATCTAACTTCAAAGTAGTGTTTTATGAGCTTAAGGCAATAACATGTTAAAAGAGTGGTTGAGATTCAAACTTACAGCTCCAATACACTGTTCCCAGCTAAGTGGGTGCGAAAACCACACACATGACAGCAAGATGCTTATCAACTTCATCAAGAAGAGAATGTCAGTATCCAACCATTAACAATAATACTTAAGATAGTGTTTATGCAAGGTTCATTTTTACCTGTCTTGTCGTCATTATGGTGGCAAATGTCAGCGCACCAAAAGTTCTAATTGTGTAAGAAATGAAAAATTGGCTAGCTGTTGCTACCTGAAAATTTTGCAGTTAACATGGCTATTCTGATACTTTGTGATATAATAAGAGTAAAAACTATGTTTAACTCACTGTGGAAAGCAAGATTATGTCCAAGAAACATTCCCTATGGTGAGAAACAAAATCTACAGCTGGAAGTAGATTCCCCTGTAATAGAAGACCTAGTACAACAACAACAACAAAAAACTGATAGTCAGTTATTGATCGAAATGCAAAATAAACCATCTTCAGCACAGTTAAACCCAAGCACATTGTTTTAAACATAAATTAAATCATAGCAAAACAGAGTGTCAGGTTATTAAATTTAGATGACATTGGCAATGAGCTTACCTAACAAGCTGAGTATACAAGAACACGACGTTGTGTAGAATATTTGGTTGTGTATTTCCATATTATATCCCTTAAAAAGCTTATCCTGGAATGTGCTTGTAAAGCCATCAAACCTGTAACACGCAAACAAACATCTAAATCATGGCAACACAACATGTAAGAAACCATCATACTGTTTCATACTGTATGATTGAAGTATGAACAGATACGTTTTGCAACAAACTGAGTTTAAGCATAATAGATTAGGAAGATTAAGAGAAATCATTGTCCTAGGGTGCACTGATTGGTATTCTGGTAATAATGAATGGTAATCTATCAAATTGAAATGAGTAGTAAAGCTGAATCACTTTTTTCAAACACAAGGTCAAAATGAAGATGTGTGATCTGAGTTAACCTAAAGCATGTTTATGACAGGTATTTACAACAACATCAAAACAAACAAAAAACTTCCACAGGTATCCATACTGATAAAATAATGACTGAATTAAAATCAGTGATAAAATTGGCAAGAGAATATGAGTTTGAAGTTGATACCCAAGGTAACCAATCATTAGGGAAACACCCCAAACTGTATTTTCCCTTCCGTTATTGTATGGGCTTATGTCAGTTCCTGCCTACAGAACAAAATAAACCAAAATCAGATTGAGCTATACTACCAATACAATGTATGTATGTCAACTATTCATTATAGTAGCCAATATGTAACAAAATCTAAAGTTTGTGAGGCAAAGTAGTGAAACTATACTGAGAACTAGTTATGCGAGCCACAGTAATTACCGGATATAGAATAAATATTGAACAGCCCAGGGTCACTAAAAAAGCAAACATATAGTCAGGTCCCCTATATTTCTTTTGCATGATGACAGTCCCCCATACCTGTTTTGACAACAATAATAAAATGAGAATGTTCTGATAAAAGAAAATGAGGATGAAGTTCACCACTTAAAATTGGTTGAGAAACTGGAAACCAAAATATGCAAGAATAAAGATATACCCAAGATATTGATAGCTAGAAAGCAACATGACATAAGAGATTTTCATATATATATTAAATACCCTTGTCTATATCACATAAAGGAGGTAAAGACAATGAATTCAATGATTTCATCTTTTTTCAGTTGTACTCATATTGGAAAAAAGATCAGTGTGATTGGCCAACATTGCTGAAGAATTACCCCGTTTATACAGTCTGGATGATGCAAAAATGAAAATTTTAGGCATACGTCATAGTTAGTCAAAACTATTAAGAAATTGAATGAATAGTGGCTACTTATCAAATTGCAGGTACAAGCAAACACTAACGTTTTTAAAGAATTGACAAGATATTTTTTTTGGTAGGCAAATTCAGATTTCCCTTAAACCCTTACCAGTTCCCATCCCGTCCAATGGGATTCAAACTCACATCTTCATTGTGGAAGTGTGAACCTTGAACCGCTATATGAAAAAACAGTCAAATAAAACCAACTGCCAAGTATACTAGTAGTTTCTCCACTACATAATTGAAATGCATATGTTTATTGAAAGATGCCAAACTGTATACACAGAGAAACAGACAGTTCTTCCCTCTATGAGACATAAAATGGTCACACAAGCTACCATACTTGTTGACAATAATTTAACTCACCATAACAGGTATCATTTTGGCACACTTAGCAAGTGTCTGAACAGGAAAACTGACATATTTGAGGGCCTGCAGCAAAGAATTTGGGGTGAGTAAAGTCTAAGAGCGTAATTTATACTTGTTACGGTTGCAATGATGATCACTTTGACCAGATTGGAGCTTACAAAAACATTGTATAAGTTCAATATCAAAATCAAAAGTAACACCATGATAAGAAAATAGGGAAACAATTTACCTCATATTGACATGTTGTGGTTAATATGTTTGACACTGATATCAGGCAGTACTTATAAAGTGGAGCAACGGGATCCAGGGCTTTCCGGCTTGCCTAAGAAATACACACAGTGGATAAATTCAAATAAGTTGCTGGAAGCATAAAAGACAATCAACCCAAGGGTCGTACTAGATAATGGATTCCCCACTTCATTACTAAGAACAGTGGTACTGATTTCTGCTCCACTGATCAATATGAATTATGAAAACAACTAGCAGTGGCATTTAAAAGCCCACATAAGAAGTTTGATTTTCAATTATCGTTACTTACCACTAGAAACCCAGCTGAAACAGCAGATGTTGTGAGGCGATTACAGAAAACAAGAAATAACGAATACTTAAAGTATTCCTTGTTCTCCCCATATGGAACTCTCATGATCTTTTCCTACACATGATAGAGTTCAATATTCAATGAAACTTCTTGGTGATATGATTGAGCCTTCTGAACAAACAAACAAAAAATGATATAATACATCTTATTTATTTTCTCATTGGTATTATTGTTCAACATATTTAATATTTATTGTTCTATACTACTGAAAGCCTTCAGAACAATAAAAGGGAAACATCATACTGCAAGGAAATCTAAAATAATTAAGAAAAGGGAATGAAGTATGAAATTACATCATTATGTGAGAAAGTTTCAATTATCTGGTCATTCATTCACATTACTTTAGCATGCATCTTCGAGCTTCAACTTTAACAACTCGTTTATTCAAGGTTTCTACCACCAAAGCCTTTGTTATAATTGCTAGCGAAGAAGTGTCATCCTACCTAGTATTCAAAATGTATGATCATACAAAAAACCAAGAAAATATAATAATTAAAACTATCAATCTACTCAATATAATCTGTGAAGGTATTCAAACATGCTTCTATAAGAATGAATTATAACATTTAACCAATATTTGCTCTTGAACCTCCATGATTCCTTAACAGCTATCAATTTGGGCACCCATTATATCAAATACAACAACCGGGTAGGCTCTATGAACCAAATGCAGATCACATTGAACCATCCACATGAATACTTTTTCACCCATTATATCAAATGCAAGACTAACATAACAAAGCCATGATTTCTGAATGGAAAAAAGCATGGGAGATCTGTAGCTAACGTTCAGAGAGAGGCCTGCAACTATAAGGTTGCCAGAAACAAATGACTTCCCTAAACCCCTCATTGTGCATTGAGCCGAACTTGAGCACCAATTAACTAAGAACAGTACCTAAATAAGCCTTCCACAGTTCCAATTTGATATCATACAAATCTGCCAAACATAACATGTTAAAAGCAGAAATTGGGAGTGTGGAAGAAGAGAGAACCCAAACCTGTAAGACGCCATAGATGACGAGAGTGATCATGATACCAGAAACAGCGAAAACCCCTTTCCATAACCTGTTGTCCCTCGGCGTGGGAGCAGCTGATTCCGGTGCAGCCATAGCCCATGCAATATCGCCGGAACAGCGGCGGCTGTTTGGGATCGACGAAGAGTTCTCAGTTTGGGCGAAGAAGAAGAAGGGAGTAGAAATACTGAGGAGTGAAGCTTTGTGAAGATCGTCCGAGTCTCGGTAACGCCGGCGAGTTCCGTCCGCTCCTCTCTCTTGGATTTGGAGGAAAAAAGGTTGGCCACGTCAGGAGGCTCCGTGCACGCTGTGGGGTCCACTTCCATCTGTAATATAAAGATGTCGATAGGATATTCGTAATTAATGTGACACTGTTTTGTTGAGTTCATCGAAATTAGATAGCAGATGGTTGAATTGTTCTATAGGCCATTTTCAAGAGAAAAAAAATTCCCAAGCATTGTGAAATAAAACGACAAACGATGTGTCTGGATCAACTTATCAGATTCGTCAATAAGTAGAGACTGGTTCGATTCCAGATAACGCAATGCAATTTTCTCAACTGTAAAGCTAAATCTTTGAATAAATAGAACCCAGTAAGGAACGTACCATTCAGCGTTTGTAGTCCAACGGTTAGGATAATTGCCTTCCAAGCAATAGACCCGGGTTCGACTCCCGGCAAACGCAATTTAAAATTTTGGTCCCTAAACGCTGTGGTTTTAGCAACAAATAGTATACTGAATTTTGTGCTTTAAGAAATGATTTTTATTAATTCAAAATATCTCATTGCCAATCAACATATGGACGAGTTTCTATACCAAACTAACTGTTTTTTTCTAACAAAAATACGAGTCCAAAAATGATTTTTGTTTGTTTGTGGAAGTGATGTTTATTAATTCAAAATACCTATTCTCATTAAAAAAAAATTCCTGATTGGCAATCAAGGTATAAACAAGTTTTTCTAACTGCTCAATTAATAGGTTGACAAACAAAATATAAAGACACTGATAAAATCTATTTACCGTCCAAAATAAAATAAAATCTCCTGCGTCCCTATGATTGGCCAGAAGCAATTAGTAATTAATATCAATTATTGCCTAACAAATATAAGCTAAGACAGACTAAAAGTGTATGTGTATATGAGTAGGAGCAAGAAAATGTATTGGACAAGTGGACGGTGACTGTTTATATTTACTTGTCGTCGTCCTCAAACTAGATTTGCGTGCCGTCTCGTCTCTCCTGCATAAAAGCCTCGCTCTCAAATCAGCTCCTAAAAACCCATTTCATCCATTTTCAGTGTTTAGCCTTGCTCGTCAACTCTCAAAATGACCGCACATTCGGATAAGAGTTCGGGTACGTGTTGATTTGTGTTTCTTTTCTGCCAATACTTGCTTCAATTAAGAACTCGCTTTTACGTGATTCGTTTTTTTTTTGTCTGCTGCTGTTCTTAGCTTGACGAGATCGGGGTTGATTTTTTTTTTCTTTTTAATTTTGTGAATCTGTAATATGGTTAGCGGAATCAATTGGTTTGAAGATTGTGTTTGTAGGCTTCCGCTGATCTGTGTGATCTTGAATTTAATTCGGTTCGAGGTTGCACCCAGTAGAAAATTGGATTTTTGTTATGTTTGTTTGTTAAGCGAGAGATTGGGATTTGGAGGTGAACAATTAAGATTGTGATAGTGCCTGATTGGTATGCTTAATGGATTCAGGTGATGTCGATGTTGATGTGTGTGATTCAGAGCATATGACATAGCCATAGGAGTGAGTATTGGAGAAAGAAAAATAGGGAACCTTTATCTTATCAGGAGTAACTGCAAGTGTAGGGGTTGAAATTAGCTACCCAATACTCTTATTATATGAGGTCTCGGCCTAATAAGGGTCTCGTATGACTATTTGCAAGAGTTGAGAATTTAATTTTTAGCGTATCACTTTCCGTTATTTGTTTCCCCTCTACTGAAGTTGTTATAATTACTTTAAGGAAGGATGTCACTGGTTGTTAAGACTTATTTGTGGATTGGTATGCTTAATGGGTTCCTGTAATGATGCTTTGGTATTCATTCACAGATGATGCTGACAAGATCAAAAGGAGTTCTTATTTTGATTTACCAGCAATGGAGATTTCCAAGGCATTTCCCCAAGCAACTCCAGCATCTATCTTTCCTCCTTGCAGTAAGAATGATGATCTTTTTTTTATAAGCCATTTTTGTACCAAGATTTGAGCTCACTTGCTTATGTAGAAGCAATGAGCACCAAACTTATGGTTCTTACCCACAAAACTGCTTACCATTGTGTTGGAGGATCCCTTAACCATTGGGCCAACTTGAGTTGGTAAGAATGATGATCCTTACATTACGAGTTTCTAGCTGTACTGAGAATTTGTACAGGATATAATATGTTTGAGGTTTTGCTGATTGGAAAACTTGTCTAGCTCTTATACAATGCCTATCCCAACAAAGAGGATTAGATCATGCATTTTTTCTTTCCCTGTCTAACAGTATTATAGTTATATGCAATGCATTATTATTGACTTACAAGTTATTTCAATCACAGCGTCGGACTATTATCAGTTTGATGATCTATTGACTTCTGAGGAGCAGACTGTCAGGCTCAAAGTAAGAGAGTGTATGGAAAAAGAAGTTGCTCCCATAATGGCAAAGGTTATCTTTCTCGTGCTAGTACCGTCTTTTTTTAAAGGAAGGACAGATTATAAGTTTCCTTCTTGATATAGTAGGCAATGTCTGGCCATGCTTTGACTTTTCAGTATCACATATGCATTATTTAGATTTGAAATTATCAATGAAGTAACAATTCTTTGAACATTGTTTTTCCAGTACTGGGAGAAGGCAGAGTTTCCTTTTCATATTGTTCCAAAGCTTGGTGCCCTGTGTATTGCTGGTGGCACAATCAAGGTACTTTATATACTGTTTTTTTTCCTGGGAAAGATGGTGTCCAAGCTAATTCCTGGTTATGTCTACAGGGTTATGGGTGTCCCGGTCTTTCTGTCACTGCAAGTGCTATTGCAACAGCAGAGGTTGCTAGAGTTGATGCAAGCTGTTCTACTTTCATTTTGGTGCATTCATCTCTGGCAATGCTCACTATTGGTAGGGTTTTAATACTACCATTGTTTTTCCCCTTCAGAACATATTTCTATCTTTTGTATACTCAATTATGTCTTCGTTACCTTTCTGTCAAGAGTAGCATTGTGTGGATCAGAAGCACAAAAGCAGAAATATTTACCCTCTTTGGCAGAAATGAAGACTATATCTTGTTGGGTAAGTACCACTTTTTTGTCATATTATGGATTGCATGAATTTCTGTATCACATAAAATTCTTTCAGCCTACTAAAAAAAATTGTATCTACAGGCTTTAACTGAGCCTGATTATGGAAGTGATGCAAGTGGTCTGAAAACAACTGCAACAAAGGTTGGTGCTCCCCATCTCTTAATGTGTGTGGTTGAATATGATACTTTTTTACACTCATTGCTATTAGTATTCACCACTTCAATTTCATGACATCTCATGTCATGTGGTATTGTGATCAGGTGCAAGGTGGTTGGGTACTCGAGGGCCAAAAGCGTTGGATAGGAAACAGTACCTTCGCAGATTTATTGGTTATTTTTGCCCGAAATACATCGACAAATCAGATAAATGGGTATGAATTATGGCATATAATTTGTTGAGCACTTCTTGGCATCATTGTTCAACATGTTACTCTTTGAGATGTTGTTACTTACTAGAGTCTAATGTTTGTAGCTGTTTGAGCAAATATTACTAGTAGCTTTGTTTATGTCCCTGGTACCGGATAATTATAAGAAATGCACCCTTGTAACATCAGCCTAAAAAGCCTCATTTACACTTGATCTTGCCTTGAGTTATCAGTTATTTTCTTTCATCTCTCTCTCTCTCTCTGCAGCCCTAGGAGACCATCTATGTTGCTCTTGGAACTAATTTATTTGTGGTTGCAATAATCTAGTTCTCGGTTCTCACCTTTCTGACAAGGAATGCTGTCACAGATATTTAGTACAGAAGGATGCCCCTGGATTAACTGTTACAAAGATTGAAAATAAAATCGGTCTGCGGATGGTTCAAAATGGAGATATTCTCTTAGAGAAAGTCTTTGTCCCTGACGAGGACAGATTACCTGGTGTCAACTCTTTCCAGGATACAAGCAAGGTTAGAATGCAAAAATGGACCCATGTCCTCCCTCTTTCTCACACACACACGGGGTCTGCAATTTTTATAATACAAGCAAAGTTAGCACAGATATATATATCTGTATTGCCATCAGTACATCTATTGATTCTTCTTACTTTGTCTCAACATATTTGCAATTCTTTTGGTAATAAATCTGCATTTTATGCTGAGCAAAAATAATAATATTTGCATTCTGACATGGCTGATTCATCTATTTTCTGTGTCCAGTATTTTCATCTCTTGATTATATCTATTTGATTTTCCTTGCTCCATATCTAATTAATGAAATCTCAATCAGGTGCTTGCTGTTTCACGTGTTATGGTTGCTTGGCAGCCTATTGGGATTACAATGGGCGTTTATGATATGTGTCACAGGTGTGTGTATGCTATTAATGTATTACCCCATATTCAACTATATTATTGGTAGGATGTGGCCTGACATTTTTGGGTTTTTTTGGAAGGTATCTGAAGGAAAGAAAACAATTTGGAGCACCATTGGCAGCTTTCCAGATCAACCAGCAGAAACTGGTTCAAATTTTGGGTAATATTCAAGCAATGCTTCTTGTTGGTTGGCGTCTTTGCAAGCTATATGAGAAGGGTAGAATGACACCAGGTCAGGCCAGCTTAGGAAAGGTAAGAAGAAATGCATCAACCCTTTTGATACTCTTATAATTTCTCTGCACTCACTGGTCGTGACTAACTTTTATAATCATCAGTCATGGATCACCGCAAAGGCAAGGGAAAGTGTTGCTCTTGCACGGGAGTTACTCGGTGGCAATGGTATCTTGGCAGATTTTCTAGTTGCAAAGGTTCTTATTCTTATCACCTTATTTGTAATGCATTTAATCTGAAGCCTGTAATCAATCATTAAATCAGAGTTCTAGTTTGCTAGAAGTTGGGTGTCCTGGTAGACCACTAGGGGTTGGCCTGATGGTCTGTGAGCTCTCTCACCTCCTTGAGATTAGAGTTCTAGTTTGCTAGAAGTTGGGTGTCCTGGTAGGCCACTAGGGGTTTGAATCCCAATTGGTACACCTGTTTGGAAGCAGGTGTGGGATGGAGATTAGCTTGGGCTAGATTATAATTTCCTGCTTTCTCGTTGATCTGAAGTTGGCCCAATGGTTAAGGGCTCCCTCCAACATAATGGAGAACCAGAGTTCGAACCCTGATGTAAGCAATCTTATGGATAAGAACCATAAGTTTGGTGCTCATTGCTTCTACATGGATTTTATATTTCTTT
>JAYMSU010001131.1:0-11185 GCA_036897765.1 Erodium chrysanthum | reverse complement strand
TTTGTACTCTATAAATAGTTCCAATTACCAATTAATGAGAGACAATTTTATTCTGCTCAATACATATTTTTCTCATAGGTACTATTTTGAAACATTTTCCACTGTTTAGTGATTTGACACTTAGCCACTCTTAAGAATTTTGGTCTTGTCACTACAAATATATGACCTGATACAGGTGCTACATATATTGATGTGGGTGTAGGGAGAATTAGACATCTCCTTTCAGAAACAAGTAACAACCATACAAAGGTCAAGTTATAGAGGTGAATTATTCAATTTGGAGTACAAATGTATTCACTGGTGAGGGACGATAGACTATGAGTTGTAGAAATGTTTATTTGTTGTAGGAATTAGTGAAGTAAGCCGGTTAATAGTTTGAGCCACACTATGAGTTGTCATATAGTCATATGCTTTTGATGAATTACTTTCGGTATTTGCTAATGATATATGTTTCAAGATCCTTTCGATTGTTTGGATAGTGCCCCGTCTTCTTTTATAAATATAACATTAGTTCATGCTATCTTTGTGTGTGATTTTTTTTTTGAGGTATTTGTGTGTGATTTAGTTAAACTGGTAACCGAAGTTTTTAATCATTATAGGGTGGTTAGTTGGTTTCACTATTAAGTTAATGCATTTTGGTATACAAGACATAAGCCACTGAACTAAAAACCTTCTTGTGTGCAGTGGGTTGCTTTTTATTCTATTTTGTTATCAGAGGGTTGCTTTTTATTCTAAAAATCCTTTTACTGGATGATTTCTCTTTATCAAGTATAATCTGAACAGTCTACGTTTCGGCATTATCTCTTTCTGCAGGGTTCTCAAGGGTGCCAGAAATGTAACGGGACCTTCAATTTCCACCCTTCAGCTTGAGGAGGGAGAAATAATTCTAGATACTGATGGTACAGTTCCCACTCAACCAGTTTTGCAGCATATTGGAATCTCGGCATGGCCTGGTGAGTCCATTTGTTGCCAAGGGTGATTACAAATATTAGGAATTGCAGTTGATCTGGGTTTTATGTTGTTTAGTACCTTAAGCTTTAAAGCTAATTAGAAGTGTACATGCATTACTTAGATTGCATCACTTAACGATTGACTTATTGAATTCCTAACCTATTTGAAAGAGTATGCATTTCAGTTAGTTTTACCTGGAGAGTCATGGATACCATCAAATTTCTGTTTTTGTAGGGCGATTGACACTGACCAATTATGCTCTGTACTTCGAATCGGGAGTCGGGTTGTATGATAAAGCCATCAGGTATGATCTGGCAATGGACATGAAGCAGGTCATAAAACCAGAATTAACTGGACCACTGGGTGCTCGTCTGTTTGATAAAGCTGTGATGTACAAATCTACTTCTGTGTACGTGTACAGATACCTATGCAATATAGTATTTGTTTAGAAATACTTCATGAAATTATCACCTTTAACTTCACAGGCTCTTCTCTTGTTGATAATATTGCAGAGCAGAACCCATATACTTGGAGTTTCCGGAATTTAAAGGCAACTCTCGCCGGGACTATTGGTTAGATATTTGTCTTGAGGTCCTGCGTGTGCACAACTTTATTAGGAAATACAACCTCCGTGAGAATCAACAATTAGAAATACTTGCAAGGGCTAGTTTAGGAATCTTCCGATATCGTGCAGTTATAGAAGGGTTGAATATCTTCTCATCAAATTACAAGTCTTTACTTGCATTTAACTTGGCTGAAAGTCTTCCAAGGGGAGATAAAATATTGGAAACATTGTATAGTCGATTGGCACTCTTGAATGCTAGCTCTTCCCAAGGTGAAGTTTCTGGGAGTCCCTATTCGAAAAGGCAGACTACATTGCCTTCAATTGCACTTTTAACCCTTAGTCATTTTGGAATTGTGTTGCAAAGAGATGTCAAGATGGACAATGAAACAATATTAGTCGGAGATGTTTGTGTTGGAGAGATAAATCCCTTAGAAATGGTAGTGAAACAGTCAATATCAGATACTGGGAGAGCTGAAGCTGCACAAGCAACTGTTGACGAAGTGAAAGTGGAGGGAATTGATACAAATCTTGCTGTAATGAAGGTTTGTTATGAGAGCTTCCTGTTTGGTTGTGTTTATTAGGACAGAGTAACCCTTCAAGTAATATGCAATGAAGTTACAAGTTTAATTGGTAAAAAAACAGCTCAGTGCCAAAATATGATGTATTTATGCTATCTATTCTGTTGAGAGAGAAGTAAACTCCCTGGTACTTCTCTACAAGGAGCTGATTCTGATCGATAGATCAGATAATGAAGCTACCAAGTCCCCAGTTTCTCTTTTTTCAACCTTGAAACCTGAATATCTACTGATCTGATACGATATGGCAATCAATTTTTTAATAAACTCATGGTTGTGCAGTCTTATGACAAGCTGTAGCTTGGGTGATTGTTTCGTTGATTAACTATCTTATTATCTTTTCTAGTGATAGTCGTCAAAAACAAATGTTATTGACAGAATTTTGTGAAATATGCATGTGTTATCAGTGGACAGTAACATTCCTCTTCTTACAGTTGATCTATGTTCTCTTTGCAGGAGTTAATGTTTCCACTTACTGTATCACTAAGTCATTTTGAACATTTATCCTCGTGGGAAGACCCTTACAAATCTATAGCATTCCTGGTGTTTGTCTGCTATTTGATTGTTTGGTAAGTTGTATCCGATTTGAATTTGCATCAGGAAGTTTCTTTTGCATACTCCCCAGTTATATCTTCTGGAAAGAATCTCCCAATGCAACATTTTATTTAACGTATCTGATTGCAAATGTGTAAACTACTGAAATATATGTGACCATTTTATGCTAGATAAAACTTTTGAATATGGAATCTGGAATGAAAATCTGAAAGGAGTACTATTATAGAAATCACTTCTCGTGTTTTCTCTATTGTATATAAAGGACACTTGACTTATCTGAGTGCACTTTATTTAGCTGAGCTCAAATCTTGAAATTAATTAAGGATGCCATGCTTACTGATTTCAGCTGAGTTCAAATCTTGAATGACAACATTTTCCTATCAGATTGACAAAGTGGACACTGAATGACCTCCATTCTTGTGGCCTTCCTTTATAATTTGACCCCTAGAATTATTTGTTGATGAAATATTTTTATGTAATTCCACCTAGATAGAATTACAAGTACCTGAACTTCAGAAGGAACTAAGTTGGCTATTCATAGGCTGTAAGCATCCATTATTTAAACGCTTTCTGTTCGTTTGGACCTATTCCGAATTGTTGAATAACTAGGCTTTTAATTGGGATTTGCCTTTGCCTCGGAAATTGTCAGTGGACTACTAGTCCGCCTTTTTTTTATGAATCCGTGTTATCTTTACCTTTAAGTTTTCTCAGTCTTCTTTTCTTTTTCTGGACCAAAGAGAGCTAAGTGAAGGAAACTGTTACTTATGTTGTACAGGGGGTGGATCAGGTACATACTGCCATCAATGTTTGTACTCTTTGCAGTTCCCATGCTCTTGCGCAGTCATTTTAACGAAGGAAGACCATTAGAACCCTTCAGAATCACAGCTCCACCCGATCGAAATGCTGTAGAGCAGCTGCTGGCATTGCAAGAAGCTGTCGCTCAAGTTGAAACTCTCATTCAATCAGGGAATATTGCACTCCTAAAGATAAGAGCTCTCTTATTCGCTGTACTTCCCCAGGTATGCAGCCAATACAAGCCAGCCACACACTAAGCATTATCTCTGAACCTTTTGGTCAATTTTTTATATGCATGTTTAGGAAGGAAAAAAAACTAAAAACAAGTCATGAATATATGCCCTCTGGTTCTTTACTAGATTCAAGGACTTGGATGGATATATTATATATTTGGTTCTTTACTTAGATTCAAGGACTTGGATGCAGATTGGTATTGATCATTCTATAGGGTCATAAAAATGAGGACATGTCCTATGTATTTCAAGAGTCGGAGTTGTAATTTTTGTATCTTCATACTCTGCAGGCAACGGACAGGGTTGCTATTTTTCTGATAGTTGTGGCTGCGGCCTTTGCATTTATGCCTGTGAGGTATCTGTTCCTGTTGGGGTTCCTAGAGGTTTTCACAAGGCAAATGCCAGTGAGGAAGCAAAGCACAGAGAGGATGGTGAGACGGCTAAGAGAATGGTGGCTCAGGATACCAGCAGCTCCTGTTCAACTCACGAAAGTAGATGAAAGCAATAAAAAGAACTAATCCAACGATACAATGTTCTTTCCTGTAAATTGCAAATACCACTGTGCCTTGTGTGTATATGCATCCAAGAATTATGGTATGATTTCCTTCATAACTAAATTCATCAGGTAGAAACTTCAATCACTAGCAGTGTTCAAAAGCTATTGCAAGTTGAATGAAACTCTGGTTTCTGGGACTCAACAGGAAATATTTTGTTGCCACCAATGCGCATTGCTAATAGGTATTGCAGAACTTGCATAGGATTGATGTCAAGTCTTCTCTAAAAATGTCACGTGTATAAGAAATTGTCCTCTGAACGAGTCCAAAGAATCATATACTAGCATTGATCTTCTTTACAAAGTAGCTCAAAGATGAAAAAAATCATTCTAGTGCTGGAAACAGGAGACTACTACAACTACACATGTACAATCAAATGAACTTGAAAAAGTTATGTGCCGAGATAATGCAAATGCATGCAACTCAGCATCAAACATTGTCCGGCCAGAACTCTCTGAAAAAAGCCTTCTCGAATTCCTTCTCTTGAAGTTGCTTTTCTAAGATCTCTCTCTTTGCCGCTGCTTTTGTAAGTTTCTTCAATTTCTTTGCAGCCAATCGCTCCTGCAAGTAATGGTGGTAGAATTAATAATACATAGAAGAAGATGCAAGATGAGACTAACATGTTTCACCCCATAACATATAAACCATTTTGTGTTTAACTAGTGTAGAAGATGTGGCTGCAGGTTGGCCTATCTGTCAAGCTCGAGCCCTGCAGTGGACGCTTGTTGTTTCAGGCTGTAGGGTATTACTATCGGACTGTACGCACAACGATTAGTCCAATGGGAGGGCTACCCCTACTGTGTAATCCAAACGGGTGTGTTAAAAAGGGAGGGCTATCCCTATTGTGTAGCCCTAGATATAGTTGAAATGAAGTTCTGGTTTACTATAAACAAAACTAAAGTAGAAGATATTGAATGTACACTGATTCTAAGAAAGTCAGTTGCAGAAAAACCCTTAATATTCAAAATATGCCAGTAAGATGAGTAGGGTATATAGTTGTTACTTACTCACGTTCAACACAAGGCTAGCAATTTTCAAGTCATAACATTATGACTTTTGAAGTAACATGTGTTATCAATTAGCTCTTTTAGCCAATCCCTTTACCCCATTCCCATTGTCCTTTTCACTAATTTTGCCTACAAAATATAGCAGTAATGAAGCTGATAAAACTTACTTTGTCATCTTTCCCATTAGACCGAGAAGTTTTAATAGGCTTTGGTTTCGTATTCTTTCCTTCATCTGCTCCAATGCCACTCTTATTGTTCTTCCAATATGCTTGTACAGGCTCCAACCTACCCTGCTCACATCATCAATTTATTTATTTATCAGGCACATTTGATGTCTGTGGTCATAGATGCTAAGAAGATAGCGTAGCGTAGCATAGCACATAGAGAGAAACTGTTGCATAGAAGAACTTTAAAAACGCCATGGAAAAGCATAAAGTCATGGCATAACATTGCTCACTAGATCATTCTGTTCAAGGAGTTCAACTGCATTCATGAGATCAAACCTTAAATTTGGTTGAAGAATGATATATTTCTAAAACGATGGCATTAAATTGTATCGATGTTTTTTATTTGCTCATCCCTATTATCATTTTTTCTTGCCCACCTATGCCCAATCGATGCATACATCACCAACTACCAGATTAGAAGCCCAGTGAAAGATCTAAAATCAGATTCTAATGTGTAAACTGTGACAGTATTATGTAAAATCAGGTTCTATCCTTAATGTTGGTATATTAAAAGGCGAGTTTTGTTTTTAAAACCACAGGGATCAAAGTAGAACAAAATCCATAAATTAATCAACAGTTCAAAACTTCAAATGGAAGAACCTAATTTAGAGAAGACACAAATATTTTGCAATTTGCATCAGGAAACAACATGCAGGAGATGAAACCGAAGAAACATATAAAAACAAATTGGGCAAAACTCAATTAACAATTGTAAAACGGTAACAAAAAGATGACATGACATTATAACTCTTGATAGCATATAAAGGTTTAAGAACATGAAAGTAAGAAGACACATAAATAAGCTGACCTGCTCAGTTACTCCAAGACCAGTTCCTTCTTTCCATCCATGCTTCTTCAGAAGCTGAAAAGGCCATTAACTCAAGAAAATCAAACCAAGAAAAACCCTAAGAAGTCAAAAGACATGATCATACTGAAATGAATTATGCTAATAAAAAAAACAAAAATAAGCACTGTACCTGGAAACCTTTGTTGTTGGAGTCAATGGCTCCTGTTGATTCACTCAACTCATTCCTGAAACTCCTCGAGGCTTCTCCCTGAAATTGAAACCCCAAACGGCTTCATCATCAACATTACACTATACAGCCAGTTGCTGCTTTGAAGTTTGAAACAAACAAATTCATAATCTGATGTCCTTTTTGTTGGTATAATGATAAACTCAGCACCGGAATCGAAATTGAAGGGAGAAACCCTAAATTTCAAAATCACAACCTAAAATCGGAATTGAGAAAAGAAGATGAACAGGATTCGAGTACGATTGTAAACATAATTGAGATTCCGGAGAAGGAGAAGAACGATAACAGATCCATAAACAGCACTTAATTATTAAAAAAAAAGTAGTAGTAATAAGATGAGATACGAACCCGCTCGGGAGCACAGAAGCTGCTGCTTTCCATTCTTCAACCTCTTTCCGAATACGCCGTTTCTGCAACAGAGGAAGTCGTTTGACGATTCAACCGACCATCATTCATGTCCAGACGGGCTTTCAGGGCCCAACTACGTATAAAACTGGGCTTTCGGGCAACACAACCTTGATGGGCCCGCACTTTTTTTTAATGAAAGTGCATAATTTATTATTGCATCAAATCATACATCATAATCTACTAGAGCTGATCAGGTAAACTCCTGGGTCTCTCTAGTTAATCAATGAGCCACCCGGTTTGCTGGTCTACGGATCAAACTAATTGACACTTCTACAAGATTTCATAGATAGTGTTTACAATCATCAATAATGGGGCCTAGAGAAGTAACGGAACCCTCATCGCTTGCAATTGCCAGAGCTAGAGTCTGGCAATCAGTTTCAATACTAACTCTTTGTCACCCTTTGTCCGTCACCCATTGAAGGGCATGTCGCACTGCCAATGCTTCAAGAGTTTCTAGGTCGGTTTTAATGATGTTTTTTTTCACAATAATGTGTGGATTTAGTATAAAATGTAATATAGAGAAAACTGTAAAACTAACGGTGAAGTACAAAATCACTAACATTGTTAAAATTTGAAGCGAGATTTGGTGTGCCCTGGAGCGGGTCGGTGAAGGCTGAAAATTGAACCAGCCAGCCAGGTCCGAGACTCGTCCTACCTATTCTTACTTCATATTTAGTCAAGCACAAGCACTAGACGAATTCATTATATGTATCTATGTGTTAGGAAAGAATTTAGTTAATGTCAAGAATGATAGGTAACTGTTTCACATGGATGTGTTATTTTCTCCACAATAATCCCAAAGATAAGATTGAAACCAAGGACTTTACAGGGGGTTTGTGTATATCTGTGTTGATTAGTCGTGCGTCATAAAATTCTAGAGGTGGTGTAGGTATAATCTTTGTTTCAAATAAATAAAATAAAAATGTTTTTTTTTTAAGTTTCTGTTTCAAACAGATCAATGTCTTCATATTTTAAACAGTACAGATTGATGTCTTCATGTTACAAACCGGCAGGGGCGGAGGCACATGCTACCCAGGGTGGGCACGTGCCCCACCTCAATATTTAGAAAAAACTTTTTTACCTCCCAGACATTTAAAAAAATATATTTTATTACTATATATTCTTAATTTTCCTTCATTTGTGCCCCTCCTCAATCTAGAAAAATCATTTTGTTATTACATATTTCAAGTTTTTGAAAACTTTTATTAATTGACGATGTCTCCTTAATTTTTAAAAACTTGTTTCCCTATTATTTTCTTGATTTTATTAACCGTGACCCTCTACATTTTATTTTTTGAGTCATCCTTTCTTTTTTGATTTGTTACTATCATATATATTTGTTACTTCTTGATGTATCATATTTTAAATGGACATTTTATTTTTTGAATCATCCTTTCTTTTCCGATTTTTTTACTATCATATATATTTGTTACTTCTTGAGGTATCATGTTTTAAATTATTAAATTTTCAAATTCTATTATTTAGTATCAAAAAGTTATAGTCTATTTTAGTCCTTGTTTGTTTAGGTTTGAGTTTATAATTTATTATCTATGAAATTGTTAGTGATAGAGAGATATTTCAAAAAAATCCGACTCAACTAATTATGATGCGAAAAAAGAGAAATCTACGATAAAAATGTTTGTATTATTTACCTCGATCGTGACCTTTTTTTTATTGTATCAACAATGAAAATGTTTTACAAAAATTTCAAAATATGAAATCTTGACGTCGCGACTTGTAATAAGCACTCGTTTATTATGTTTTAATGCTATATTAAAATTTTATTTATATTAATCACTGTTAAAAAAATGTGGTGCCCCTCTCGATATAAAACCTGGCTCCGCCACTGCACACCCCTACTTAGATTTGGCTCTTTAAAATGTCGGGCCAATCGACATTATAATGAGCTCATTTCTACATAAAGATGACTCATAATCAAGTCCTCGATACATCAATCTTAATAAAAATTAAAAGTCAAAGTGTATATTGTTCCATACCAACATGCTTATAAAGCGGGTCGTCGAATTCTAGTGCCTGATAAGTATCAAACTCGACCTCAACGAATGGGTAAGGCGGGGACGAGACCGAATCGACGAGACCAAGGCCAGCCCCGAACCCATTTCGCCTCGGAAGAGGCAGATCAGGGTGAGCAAGAAAGAATGCTATGCCGTCAGCGTGGTGATTACTCTCCAAAGAGTCAATAACAAACGAGAAATGGGTGGTGAAGTCGGTGACTTCTCCGGACTCCTTGTCCCATAGCTGCAAGGACTCGTTATACACTACTCGTCCTGTCGTGTTGCTCATTTCGTCCTTCCTGGCCCGATTCTTGGTCACCCTGATGGATCCACCCTCCGCATAGGCATCGTGGAAGAGTTTAATGTTGTCGTCGTTGGTGTCGAAGGTCGTGAGGTTGAAAGATAATGAATTGGTGGAGTCGATCATCGTACAAAGTAGCACTAACGTTGTTGAGGCGGTTTTCCACATCTCGGTTTGATTGGGACGACGATTACAGGAAAGGTACACTTTGTAGGTAGAGCTTTTGGTGAAGCAAAAATGTGTATATGTTGACGCCGACAGTGAAGTCTTTGGATCAATTGGGTTCACTTGTTTTGTTACGAGGACAAGATAACATGTCTTGTGGGAGTGACCGACTTAGTTGACTAATTCAGTACCATACATATGTTTTGTACAATTTGTCACGTGATTGTTGAAGTAATAAATAACAAACACTGGTCATCTATATTGGACATGGACACCCAATGATAAGTGATAAGTGGCAATGGTGTAACCAGAACCTGGTCATCTGGGAGCTGAGATCTCTTTTTCCGGACAAGATCCTGGGACTGGTTGTATACCGATTACGGGAGTGGCAAACGGCACAAGAGATAGGTCGTAGCAAATTTCGTCCTCTAGATCAACGGGTCTACCGGGTTTCTTTGGGCTATTACGGACGGGTGACTTTTGTGGAGGAAAGTCACATAGGGTGGGGTATGATATGTAGGAGCAGTGGTGGACAGGTGGTGTTGGCTAGCAACAACTTGCTTCCAGGTCACTTGTATGCAGAGTTGATTGAGACTATTCACATTAAGAAGGCGCTATCCTGGATCATCAAATGAGGTTGGACACATGTAGTTTTGGAGTCTGACTGTCAGAATGTGGTTCAAGCCATTCATGCTGAGAATATACTTGGTACAATCCGATAGACTTGTTGGTTTATGATAGAAAGGCCTTGATTACCTCTGTTTTGAACATTTATGTATGTTTTATTTCTAGGATTGCGAATAAGACAACTTATTGATTCACTAGATGGGCTGAGTCATTATTGGTTGCCCAAAACAGGTGCTCATTATTCGGAACTAATTTAGGTTTTTCTTCTTCTTTATGTTTATAAAGAAAATTGTGGAACACATAACCAGAAAATGAAATTTACATCCTTACAAAGTAGATTGTGTGTTAAAACAAAATTTATATCATCTTCATATGTTTTATCCGATGTTTTATTCCATAACGACAAGATCTCGTTGCACACAACAAGATCGTGTGCATTTCCCTTCAATATGGCATAATCTGTAGAGACATGATCCTCCGGTTGTATTAAGATGCTCATAACCCTTGTTGTCGTAATAAGGCTCACATTTTGACTCTATATGTTGAAATTGTTCGTCCCCGTCAACTTTCATTCCATGTATCTTTTTCTCATATTGTTCACGAACAAAGAGAAAGAGAATTCGGAATACATATATATACCCGGGAAATGACTAGATTTACCATTGGTTATTATTTATATTAATCCTTTCCATGCCCTAATCTGAAGCTCACCCAAAACATAAAACCAAAACCCTACTAGATTGAATACATCCAATAAATCTTTAAGTTGACTTGAATCATATCCTTTTTTAAAGAGAACAAATAAATACAACAAAACATTACAGAACTCAACATCCTTCTGATGCGTGACACACACTTCGACACTCTCCTCACGTGCATGTCTCAACAGCTCAAGTCGTTGCAACAAGACGATAAACAACCAAAACACGAAAACTAAGAAAAGAAAGCTCGAAAAAGATTACAACTCAAGAACACGATAACAAAAAAGAACATGACAGATCAAAGTAGGAAGGAAGGAAGTAATCAATCGTCACGGGAAGCCCGTAGCAGAGGAGTCGGCGCAGATGAAGAAGAAGACGACGAGGTAAACTTCCAAGAGCTACTAGTAGTAGTGTCCTGGCCTCCCGAAGGTCCTGAATACGACATATATAGGTCCGGTCGAGCCTGATACGT
>JAYMSU010001130.1:0-11186 GCA_036897765.1 Erodium chrysanthum | reverse complement strand
TTTTTCCAATGAGAACATTCGTTAATTATTTGTTTTCTTCATTTATAATCTGATATAATTAATGTATTAATTACATAAAATTAAATCACTTAATCTCATTAATTTTCATTATTTAATTGACTGATTCGGTAGCCCGAATCAACACCGTTGAGTTAGTCTGTTTAATCCCACCCGTTTCCATTTTTTGACCTATTTTCAACCTCGAAAATCATCCGATTATACGACTCTATTAAATCCTCATTGTAGGTGCTCTACTGCTCTCCAATATTTACATATGATGTAATACGGGCTATTTTTTTTTTGGTGAAGCGCGTATGGTAGAAGGTTCTGCCAATGGATGGACTGTTTCAAGCTTGAAAGTTCAAACAAGAGAGGTCCATTTTGATTTTTAAGTGAGTTTCTTCTTCCTCCTGACTTGTTCTCAGCCAGCGCGCACCACTTTCTTGCCCGTTTCCTCTATCCATTTTTGACTTTCCTTACCCCACGCAAGCCGTGTCTCGTCAATCTCACCATCTTCATAAAAATCGTTCCTGCCTCTCTTCTAATCCGATATTTTTCTCAGATTCTATCTCCGCTTTTCCAGTAAGTTTCTGGGTTTTGTTTCAATTTGTCTATTTCCATCTGGGTTTTGTTTCAATTTGACTGTTTCCATCTGGGTTTTGTTTCAATTCGTCTGTTTCCATCTGGGTTTGTTTCAATTTTGCGCATACCTTTGCTCTTCTCGTGATCGTCCTACGGGTCAATCTCTGCTATTGTTCTTTCGCTGGTACTTTCTGACCATCCAAACAGACAGCTCCATGCTTGATTATTAGTTGGTTCATGCGTCCGCGATCCACCCTTTCAATTGCTTTTTTTTTTTCTTTTCCATTTCTATGTTTGGTTTGTCTCTGTGATTCCTTTTGCGTTCTGTTTGGTTGGATAGAACATGGAATTGATACTGAATCCCATTTGAATCCTACCTGACTTTTGTTTTCCTCTTTTGCAGGATCTCCATACCCATTTGACAGTGTTTCCCATTGATTGAGTAGTTGAAGTTCTTAGATGACCCATCACAGGAGAATGTTTGGATCAAAGAATTCTCCCTTGAAGCCTGGCAAGCATAATCCTGTTTCTTCTGGTGCTAACCCTTTTGATTCTGATGATGAATTGGATGTGAAGAAAAAAGCTGATACCATAAGGGCTTCTTCTGAGCATGTGCTGAACACGCCTAATTTTGGCAGCAACCCCTTTGATGATGACGATGAAAGAGGGAGCTCTTCTTCATCTTATGCACTTGCCTCATCAGCCAGAAACAAGTACAAGAATGATTTCCGCGACAGCGGTGGGATTGAGAGCCAATCTGTGCAAGAATTGGAGAGCTATGCTGTGTACAAGGCTGAGGAGAACACTAAGTCTGTCTACAATTGCCTGAAGATTGCAGAGGACATAAGAGAAGATGCCACCAAGACTCTGGTCACCCTGCATCATCAGGGTGAGCAGATTACCAGAACCCACACTGTCGCTGCTGACATTGATCATGATCTTTCACGGGTATGGTTATACTCTATTTATCTGCCATGCAACTAGATCATTATATTATATGTGAAAGTATGGCAGCATTGTTTTCTAGCATCTCTTATGCCTAACAGTATCGCATTGCTTAGATTAATTAATAGGCATGGAGTCCGAAGTCTTCAATAACACCGAGTTGAAAATATGATGGAATAGTAGGATATGATTATATGCTCAATTCATCTTATTGTCTAATGATGGGTATGTTGTATGCATCAAATCACCGTTCTATAACATTAAGAATATACTGCACAGATAAGTACTTGCACTCCTGTACTGAATAGCTATAACCTTATCTGGTGAAGCTAATGTCTGATGATTCTCTTAATTTCTGAATAAACTTATAAGATAGAAGAAATGAAGTATAGTAAGAATATCTAAAAGAAAGGATGATGCGTGTTCCTTATCCTGCGGTGGCCATAATCTCATGTCAATAGTTGCCTTACTGCATCTTCTCCACTGCCAGTTCATTACTATAATTGGTTTAACATGCAAATGTGTCTTCCGGTGTCATCATTTTAACACTGCTTCAAGATGTTTTTAACTTTTATTGGTCTATATATGAACATAATTTACTGGAGATGCTAACAGATGGTCTATGCCTCTGGCAATTTGAGGTCATTACTTTGTTATGTCTTAGGTTTGTGGTATCGAGTTTTCCATCACTGGTTAATAGTTCTTTTCTTTTGGCGACTGTTGGTTTTCTGAACTAAAAGGTACAGAAACATACTTACTTTGGTTGTTTGATGATAAATTATAGGGTGAGAAGCTTCTGGGAAGTCTTGGGGGGATGTTTTCCAAGACGTGGAAGCCAAAGAAGACTCGTCCGATATCAGGGCCTGTTTTGACAAGAGGTTACTATCTTATAATATCTCTATCTTGCTTGCTGATTATTTCATAACAATTAAATCTATATTTTTATCACACAATATGCATGACTAAGTTGGTCTGACTTGGTTGGTTTTTGCAGATGATCCATCTGCTAAAAGGGTTGCCCAGGTAGAGCAAAGGGATAGGTTGGGGTTGGGCCCGGCACACAAGGGACACTCAAGTACACCAAAACCACACTCTGAACCCACAAATGCACTGCAGAAAGTGGAGGTTTGTGAACCTCTTTTATGATTATGTATTGCATAAGCATTAACCAGCAGGGTTGGATTAACCTGTGATTTATTTGCAACAGTTGGAAAATGCTAAGCAAGATGACGCACTGTCAGATTTAAGTGATCTATTGGGAGAGTTGAAGGGTATGGCTGTCGACATGGGCTCTGAAATCGGAAGGTAGGTCCATTACAGCATCTCCTATTAATTCAATGAACACATATCAACCGGTTGGGTTCTAATTTATTCAGACCCAATTCATTATTTTCTACCATTACCAATTTGGTGGAATAGCTAATTAGTGTTGTAAACATTGCAGGCAAAACGGAGCCCTGGATAATCTGTATGAGGATGTGGATGAGTTAAATTTCCGAGTTAAAGGTGCAAACCAGCGTACTCGCCGCCTGCTGGGGAAGTAGTTTTGCCCATTCATCACATTTGGTTCTGGAGATGTGCTGAATCTTGTGCTTCACTGCTCTGCTCTGTCATCCGAGGATCCATGCATTATTTTCATTTTGGTCACCAAATTTCATAGATGAATTATCTGTTGGGTTGGTTCATCAGATTTGTTTTCTGAGAATGATTTGTTGGTTTGGACCTTGTACTTTTTTTTTTGAATAGTTTTGGACCTTGTACTTAATAATCTGAATAGTAGTATGAATGCAAATGGCAGAGATCCAAAAGTCTTGTTATTTTATAATGTTTATGCATGTTTTAAGAAAAATTAAAAATAATTCATAATTCTTTGCGTGTTGACTCTAGCACAGACAGTAGAGATTAAAATTGACCATGTCCTACAGTGAAGTGAAAAAAAAAAAACAGGACTTTGTGAGTCGAGATCTCATAAATATGGTATGAACTCTGATGGATCTATCTTTCTCTCACTCTCTACCGATGGCTTCTTCCCGCTGGCCTTTCTCTCTGCTCTGCTTACTTTCCTTCCTTCTTCTCGCTTTCGCTCACTCCAAAACTCTCAAGAGAGACGTTAAGCAACTCTTCACCATCTTCTTCTTCTGGGTTTTGCTTTCGCTACTCTCAAGTTAGATTTTCCGATCTGATCTTTCGTTGTTGAACTTCCACTCTTTTGGGTTTTGTTTTTCTCTCTTTTCTTTCTCGGTAATCAAACTGAGAAGCCCGTCTGGGTATTTTGCTTGAATTGAGCTGAAGTTGGGATTGTATGTTTGTGCTTTGTAATTTCCTGCACTCTGAAATGTTGCTTCCTTAGCTCTTGTGTTCCAAGTTAAAGGCTTGAAATGGAAATCTGTCTAGTGCTTGATCTATTTACCTTAGTTTCTCCACTGTGATTGAAGTCGGGGGGTCTTCATTTGCTTGATCCGATGCATTCACAAATCAATTTGATGTGAATCTTCAGAATCTAGCTTCGGTAGAAGTTTCCCCAGCCTCACACTGAAAACTGATTGGTTATATTACTGAATACTGATTGGAAGGTTTGTTTGGTGGGTCCATGTAATTTGCATACTCAAGGAGATTTGAGATTTTCTTGTGTGGATGGATCTTGAGAGTTGGAAGAGACTAAATGAATATGCTAATCTATTACATTTTGGTTGCAGTGAAAGCCTTGAATGAAATTAAGGCATCGCTGGGATGGAGGGTAGTCTATTCATGGGTTGGTGACGATCCTTGTGGAGATGGTGATCTACCACCTTGGTCTGGCGTCACGTGCTCCAATCAAGGAGATTATAGAGTTGTCACAGCATTGTGAGTTGTAACATACCTATGATCTGAACTTTTCCCACTCCAGTCTTAACACAAGTATATTCCTTGTGAATTGTGCGTATGTTTTACCCATGGTACAAATTAGTTGAAAACACGTGTTGAGCAACTACATATTACTGAAAATCATTACCGGCGTGCGCCCAACACAAAAAAATATGCTTATTTACCGATCCATAAGTGAAGATCTGTCCTCTAATCTTGGTTATGACATTTTGTACTTGCAGGGAAGTGTATGCAGTGTCTCTTGTTGGGCCTTTTCCCATTGCGGTGACCAATTTGTTGGATTTAACAAGGCTGTAAGTTTCCTCTCTCCTTGACCTTTTAAACTACTCTCTCTCTATCTCCATCTCATCATTTTAGAACTGTATTTTTAATTACTCTAAATCTGTTCATGTTTGCTGGAGTGATTTTTCTGAATGGTATTTAATTTGATTGTGCTCAATCTTCGGCAATTATGTTTCACATAAGTTCTTGGGCTTATCTTTGAGGTTGCATGATCAGTTCTGGATAGAATTGTTGATTTTGTTTTTGTTCTAAGAACCAATGAATTAAGCTGTGATTCTGGTTTAGAACCTTATCATGCTACTCATTACAGTGCTGCAATGAATTTTCACCCCTTTAAACTTTTATAGTTGCAGTGGATACTTTATACTTTTAGTTCTGATCATTTTGAGTTTGTGATGTGGCAGGGATTTCCATAACAACAAGTTGACTGGGCCAATTCCTCCACAAATAGGACGGCTAAGGCGGCTCAGAATATTGTATGTTCTCTTACTTTCTAGTTTCCTACTATTATTGTTAAGATTTGCATGTTGTCTTTGTCTTATGCAAGTATAACTCATCCCTGTGGTTTGGCTAATATTTGCAAGTCAATTAAAATGTTCATTCCTATAAGGGGTGGTTGTGAAAATGTCTGCGGAAACTATTTGGTAGAGCTGTGAGCATCTGTAAAAAAGTTGTTGGTATTTGGTAAAATTTTGAAAAAAAAAATCCTCTAGTTATCAGGCTGTCTCTTCTGGTGGAAAGTTTGAACAACAATTTTGCTGCCTGAGCTTGTAGATGATATAATTACATGGCCAAAGGTTGTGGATCTCTTATTGAAATAAACTTTATCATCAAACTATCTCTTCTCTTAGGACTGTCAAGTGAAGCAGAAATTCTGTGTTTGTTGTACCTGATATTTTATACCCTGACATTTCCATTATGGTAAACATTTCTGTTTTGTTACGACACTGACTTCTGCCTGCCTTTATAGAAATTTGAGGTGGAACAAACTCCAGGATGTCATCCCTCCTGAAATTGGCGAGCTAAAGGCACTAACACATCTGTAAGTGCCTTTGAGCTTACAAGATATTATATGCCTGTTCTCTTTGGGCTTCCACGCTATACTTGTCTAAATTCTGAAATTAAAAAAAAAATTCACGGATATTCATGCAGGTATTTGAGCTTCAATGGTTTCAAGGGTGAAATTCCTAAAGAACTTGCAAATCTGCCAGAGCTGCGCTTTCTCTACCTTCATGAAAACCGATTTACTGGGCGGATTCCTGCTGAATTGGGAACCTTACAGAAACTTCAGCACTTGTAATTCTCTCTCTATTGAAATAATTATCTTGCAACCTTTTCCAAATGTTGTACAAACTGATAAAGGAAACCTATGGTCTCAGGGATGTTGGTAACAATCATTTGGTGGGTACCATTAGGGAACTCATCCGTTTTGAAGGAAGCTTTCCAGCTCTGCAAAACCTGTAAGTTCAATCTAATTGTCTGCTACACTGAATTTGATGCCATGGTTATTTATAGCTTACATTGATTCTAATATCAGGTATTTGAACGATAACTATTTGACTGGAGGCATCCCGGCACAGCTTGCAAACTTGACAAATCTGGAAATTTTGTGAGTAATTGGTTACAGCTGCGAAGTTTACAACTACTTGTCTGCTCATCAGTTTTCAGTATTTTAGAGTTTGCCAAAGTTTTTACTGATTTGCTTTGGTTCTAGGTATTTGTCGAACAACAAGATGTCTGGAGTAATACCCTCAGCTATTGCCCATATTCCCAGACTGACATACCTGTGAGTTTCCCTCGGAAAATATAACTTTGTTATGTACTTTTATTGGGGAAGAGTAACCTGCTTTCTTTCTGGTTTTGATAGACTTGCTTGCTTAATCCTGAATCATCTCAGGTATTTGGATCATAATCAATTCTCTGGCCGGATTCCGGATGCGTTTTATAAGCATTCCTTCTTGAAAGAAATGTGAGTTACCATATCATCATTAAGATGTGAATAAAAGAGCATGCTGGCAAAGGAATCTTCTCTTCTAACTGCAGTCTCCAATTGTAGGTACATACAAGGAAATGGATTCAAACAAGGTGTAAACCCCATTGGTATCCACAAGGTCCTTGAAGTTTCAGACACAGATTTCCTAGTCTAGTCGAAAATGAGATTGACAATTATGCCTTGAAGTTTCAGACACGGCTCATTTGCATTTTGGGAGTATTACATGTCCCCCATTCATTTATAACCGACTGTAGAAGAATGAGTAGTTATGTTGCAGCCCCCAATTGATGTATACTGTACTACTAAACATTTTCTCCCATCTTTTTATAAGAAAGCAAAATACCATTACATAGCTACTATATCACTTTGCAAAACAACTACATGATGTGTATAAATTCAATTCATACACAGAACTGTAGCTCTTACAAATGCACACATAGCAGAACTATAAGTTATAAATAAATAAATACATTTGCCTGGCACTTGTAGTTCTGCAATCATACTGTATTGAGAATAAGCACAGGACATGATCATGCACAAGCTGGAGCATCAAAGTAGGGCAACACGATGAACGCCATGGATAAAGGAGCAACAGATAGTGGAGATGTGGCGTAGCGCAGGGCAGGGCTCAAGTTGGGGATGTCTCCTCTTGCTGTGAGCTGTAATGGAGCTCCATTTAGAAGCATGGTTTGGCTTCTAAGGTACCCATCCTTTGGTGTCAGATGGTACTCTTCTCTGTGTAAAGGTTGATGATGCAATCCTTTGCTTCCAACCCAAGACACTGTCTTCTTGACGCCATGCATCAAGGACCCTTCTTCTCCCTGGAGGGTTTTGGCTTCACTCAACTCTACACTCTTACTGTTCTCAACTTTGATCCTCAAGTCTGTCCGGTTGCTTAAATTGATCACAAGCAGAGTCACACCTGACTGCAACAGGAAATCGAAGAAGTTATGGCTAAAAGTTTGTTCTCAGTTTACACATGCATACATCAACAAGTGATTGATTCCATACCCTTCCTTTTGAACAGTGGGCATATGAGCGTAAGAATGGTGAACCCTTGCTGGTGACTCCAACAACGCCTTTTCCCATGAGCCGATGCCACAAAAGTGCACTGTTAAGGGAAAAAAACATTTAACAGGAAGTAGGATTGGAGATTAGAGCATAAAAAAGTAAAGTATTATGGTATTGAGGAAACCTGTAGTAATCAGGGTTGGGAGCAAGTGTTGCTGTGTTGACGAGACCGTAGTTCCCTCCAACTAAAGTTTGTCTACAGTATACTTTTGTATTATACTTGGATGCCATTCCAAGCTGATCCAAGTACCAAAAGCTGTCTACAAATGTGTTGGACACATAGCGACCCCCACTGTTGTAGGCTCCACCAGATTCTCCAACCCAGGCCGAAGCCCAAGGACCATGGACTTTAATGGTTTGCTTAAGATTGTTGAAAGTTTCTGATACCCTGTTCAAGTATTGGGGATCCAATATCTTCTTCACCAGCTTGCGATCCACACCTGAAACCGAAATGGTCATGCTATTGCTTCATTTTAGGAGAACCGACTATTCACTATTCAGTGTATGTATCCAATCCTAACTCTACCTTTAAGCATCAATATTATCATGCAAATAAACCTGTATGTATACTTCGGTACTAAACTTGCCTGAACCCAGGTTGTATATATGATGAGTCATGGTGTTAACCACATTTGGACCTGTGACCTGAAGAAGCTTTGTATACCACTCCTGTTCAAAGAACCCTCCTGGTGCTATAAGACTAGGTTTTGAATGGGATTTTGAGTATAACTCATCGATAATAGCTCTGAGTTTAATTATGTCTTTCCCATACTGTTGAGCATCAACATGTGCACCAACCCCACTCCCACTCAATTCGTTACCTGAAAAGCCACAGTGAGCATCAAAATTCAATATTACAATTGATTTCGAGCTAGCTTGGTTTGCATTTACATACCAAATTCCCATGAATCTATCCGGTATCCCTTTGAAATGGTGTAGCTCATAAAGTTACGAGCATTAGTAGAATCCCAAGCTCCACCCCAACCATCCCTCTTCATCTGGTGCCTCCCATATAGTGCATTCAACCCAAAAGTCACTATTGCCCTGCAAGGAGAAAATTGAAGAAATTGATCCCTTATTCTACTTTGAGTATACATATTAATAGATTCAAGTTTTGAATTGGAAAATAACATGTGTTATCTACACTCCCTTCCAAGTTGGAACATAGATATCAATCATGTTCAACTTGTTACAAAGATAGTCACCTCGAGTTCCTGATAGAGCTTTTATAAGGAGATCTCCTACCTGTTCTCTGGTCTTCACATGTTCATGTTCATAGGTGATTAAATTTTGTTGAATTTTTCTTGAATGAAGTAACAGTCAATTTCAATATATTTAGTTCGTTCATGAAACATAGAGTATTGAAGCAATTTGAAGAATAGTTTGGCTATGGCACCATGATAGTGTTGGGATTGAAACTTTAAGATTAAGTTCAACTAAGAGATGATAACTACACATTATTTCACACAAAGATTGAGTCATGACTATATTCTAGTTTTATTCTAAAGAAGAAAAAAACAATTTGTTTCTTAGTTTTCTATGAAACCTCCAACAAATAGGCAATAGTCTGAAGTAGATCTTTTGAATTATTCTTACCCAGTGTCACTGAAAAATGTGTTTAGCTCATCCCACCTATTCATATGCAAACATCCCTTTGAAAATCCAAACAGCTCATCATTCATCTTTCTAAACGGATGGCATGGAGACCTCAGATTTCCAACATCATACAACACTCGGTCTTGCAAGGAACCTCCAATTCTTAACCGCAAGCCTTTAAAAGCTATCAACCAATCAAAGGTGAAAGAGAAATATTAATCACAAGCGGCATTTATTTTATTTATACAAGGCAAGATATTGATCCAAACATACGGACCTTTAATTGCCTTTGAAAGATAAGGACGCGACAAGTCCTGTAAATATCAAACAGCATCATCGCCGTTCTAATTCTATGTTATGTAAAACGGAAATATAGCAAAACTGTTTATTCGAAAACTAAATTAGCATTGGCGAATCAAGAAAACTTCAAAATCTTACCAGATTTGTGACAGATGAATACCCCCATGGACATTGATTATAGTTGCACTTATCATGCGGCCACCAATCAATAGTAGCACAAATGAAATTGTCATCGGTTTCAGCAACTTTTGTATTGCCATTAATTACAATTGTAGTGCCAGGAACATGCTGGGCTAAAAATGGAGGCAGAAAGGCAAGAACAAGAAACAAGGAGAGGCGGAAATCCATTGGCATAATTTTCATCTCAACTTGTTCAAAGTAACTGCAACAGCGAGATGAAAGCTAAAATGAGAATTGATAAATGTTGGTTGAGCTTTAAGAAAAGGAAGACATAGCACTAAGTTACCATCTATCGCAAGAAAATGCTAACCGAAAGAAAGGAAAATGACTAATTTATTTTCAACCAGATAATATTTTGCATCATTCAGCTTTGTTAGTGAATGAACACCAGATGTTAAGGCATTTGAGACTGCCAATGACCAGAAAACTGTAGCCTAATCATGTTTCCAGCTTTTGCCATCCAAAAACGAAATAAATTGATGAACAAAATATGAAAACATAATTTTGTTTTTGATAAGCAATTTTTGTACCAAGATTTGGGCTCACTTGCTTATGTAGAAGCAAGGAACACCAAGATAAATCCTAAGTTAGCATCAGAGGGTCCAAAACAGAACTCAGATTCTAATTCGGAAACTGGATTTGGATTCTCCAGATTCGGGAGGTGAATGACAAAATCCAACTGTTTGAGCAGCAAGATGTTAAAAGGCAAAGAAGCCACAGATAGCATTTACAATCTCTGCACAAAATGAAACTTGAAAACTAATTAAATCCTTCCTGAGGCAGCATTTTCTCAGTGTCCATGGATCAGATAACCAAATCAAGACAAACCCAATAAAACAAAGGAAAAATAGAGAGAACCCAAGTGAAAAACAAACCTGAAAATGAGAAGATGCAAGTTTCAGGAGTGAGAGAGACAACAGTGAAGCTCCTGTCCTCACCTCACAGCCACAGCCATAGCTATCCAGATTTTTATTATAATAAATGTGTTATTTTAATGCCAAAAAAACAAGCTTTTATCCTCACCCAGCCCAACCATGACCTTTGTGAGGACTTCTGATCCACTGTACGGTGAGAAAGAGATGGTGGGTGAAAAGGGTCAACCTCAGATTTGTCGGTCTTGCCTCCAAATGCCGCTAAAATTTTCATTTTAGCTTAACTTACTAACAGCTTTTTTTCCTGGGTTGGGTGGTCTCAACAGTTGAGTATTAAAATCTGGTTGCTTTAAATTTAGGGGTAATTATCGAAAACTGCTCACAGGAATTGACCACAGACGACTTGCTGTCCAAACTTTCAGAACGTGCTGCGAACTGCCCACTGAATGATACACGGTCAAAAACTTTTACTTTCTGTTAAAATGGATGGAATATTCTAT
>JAYMSU010001129.1:0-11187 GCA_036897765.1 Erodium chrysanthum | reverse complement strand
GGACATTATAGAAGAGAAAGAACAGAAAAAATTTAGGGGTTTTAGATGGTTTGTAGTTGGTGTATTCATTAGTTTTGTAATTTGGTTGATTATGCTTATGTAGGGATGTAAACAATGCTTCAAATTGTTCAATGCAAATCTGAAAGTTTTTCATATGTCCTGAAATACAAACTTGAAACTTATCATTCATTCATTTGAAATTGTCCAACACTTGAGATTCCCTTACAAAAAATTGCAGGACATGTCCATCAACATAAGCATCCAAAATGGGAATCTGATTCCCTTACAAAGCTGTCCAAAAGTGTGGTCATACCAATCACAAAAAGCATCCAAAGTAATTGTCCTTAAAGCTCACACCCACCAACAATAAATACAAAAAAACAGGATCACTCAACTTGTCCAACATCAAAAATTTAGAGCATCAAAACTGAGACAGTATTGAGGGGTTTTATTCATCTCCTCCCTCAGCTGTTGCCCTAGAATGCTGACTGCAGCTTCTTTTAGTAAGCTTCAGTCACACCCCAAGTCTTTACTATCTTCAGATCCATCCCTTTCATCATTATCATTATTATTATTATTATCTTCTTCTTCTTACCCTTTCTCTTCATCCCCTGAATTCCCTCCCTCTTCCTCAACCTCTAAAGACGGGATCAAATCGTTGTCTGTGAATTCATCTCCCAGAGTCGCATTCATCACTCTATCAGCCTTATCAGATGAAGGTATGTCAATCAAGTGAGGACCACGACGGGGTTTCAATTTCTCTTCTTCCAACCATCTGCATGAAATACGTCCTCATGAATGACGTTGATCATCTCAATCTATGGAACCTTAAGATATCATGGACCCTAATGTCAAAATCAAAATATGCACATACAAATAGGTAATGAAACCCATAAAGACCCACAAACAAGCATGCATGCTTCAATCGAAGTTAAACCTAAGTCTATTGCAATGAACCCTAACACTTATATGAACCACTTCAACACTTCAATGGTCTTCTACAACACATAAGGAGGACCAAACCCTGAACCATCCTAGACCTTCACCAGCTCCACCACAATATCGAATCACTTGCAACAGATCGCCCTGAACGCTTGAGCTCCACAACCTGTGCTTCTGGCTTGGAACCATGTCTGAGAAGGAGATGGAAACTTTAGAATGCGTAGGAACTCAAAGGACGCAAGCCTCAACGTTCAAATTAAAGTCAAAAAGGGCTTGTTCGACATTTCCTTGTCAAAGGTTAGTTTAGACATTTCTCAATTCATTGCAAGGGTAAAATGATCATTCCATGTACCCTCCGTCCGAACTAACAGAAAACGTTCACTTTTGATACAATTTTTTTGATCTGCAAAGAGTTTTTGATGTTTCTCCAAGTGTTAACGGAAAAGTAAATATTTCATATAATTAGGGGTAGTATTTTGATTTTTCCCTTCATAAAACTATTTTATTTTAATCTTGAAAAATTATTTCCACTTACTATTCTTCCAAATTTGACAGACTAAATCAAAAAGTTCTCCAATAAATAAGAAAATGTACCAATATGTGATATTTATTCATCTTGAATCAATGGCAATTGAATCTTAATTGGAAAAGCAAAAAAAAAAAGCTCAACACCACAGACTTTGTCACACTGGTTTCTAATGCGTTGAACTTGTGGACGCCTGTCGACATGAGCCTTAGATCATCAAATGGTGCCGTGCCAAACCCTGAAAGAAATAAAGGAGATAAGGTAGTTGAGTACAAGTACATCAGTGAACGAAGGAAAAAGGGCCGAGTCCAAGTACAACAAACAATGTATAAACATACCCTCAAAAAAAAAAATGTATAAACATCGAAATTCGACATCACACACGAGTGAGATAAAAATGAAGTCAATGCTGAAGTCACATTTGAGGTAGCAATTGCTTCTAGATGTTCAAGTACTTTTGTGCAGCTATTTAATTCTGAGAACTAAATAATGCAGTTCAGATACACTATCGAGCTCCAAATAATCAGTTTAAGTGTTGTTGTTCATCGGATCCTCTTAACCATGAAAGGGAGGAGTGTGGACAATGATGAACAAAAGATGTCAGGAGCTTCCGAACTCCCAAGAACTTGGTAAATACAGTTCAGAGAGACTATAAACTCCATATTTTCAATGTAAGCATTGTTTACGATCCTCTAAACCCATTGTTCGGGAAAGGGAAGAGTATAAAACAGTGCTTAAAACAATCAATGATTCAGGAGCTTCCGCACTCCAACATCGTAGTGTTACGGTTTAGAAAGAGTAACAAACTCCAAATGTACCATTTAAGCATAGTTGAAGCTACTCTTGAACCATTCATTACTAGGAAAGAAAATTATAAGCAATTCTATGTACTAGCAACAATATATATTCAGAAATGTGTTTAATGACCTGAAAACAGATAAACACAAGCATAATTAGACTATAACAGTCACTATAAACTGCAATTTTACATGCATGTTTGGATATTCATATGAATATGCAAACTCCAAGAACAATCACAATTCAGTTAAACTATATACTTGATTCCAAAACTCCATTGAAGTCTTACTCAAAGAGTGAAGAATGTAATAATTCCAATATTGTGCTCAACAAATTATGAAACTTCTACAAACACAATTCCAATTCAGCATCAGTATAACAGCTAACAAATGTTATGCAAATTCATTCAAAATCAAGTACACTCCTTATTTTCTCGGCTACCAAACAGAGGGATAAGAAAATTCACCATAAGCAACCGATAGCTCTGAACCTGATACTGTTTGGCTGCCAGGAAAATGAAAGAAAGAGATAGAAAATGGATCGGATCTGAGATCCCAATGATCACTATCTCGAAGTAGATAACGTTTTGATGATTGAGTGGTTGTGGAAGCCACAAAGATGGCTTTTTTATAGGTGGAGAATCGGACATGATCGTAATTAAAAGCAACACCAGGGGCTAAATGGTAATTACAAGTATCTATCTATAGCTATCCAGTTTCGCGGGAATGAGTGAAAACGGTTGGCTGAGACGAAGAAGAAGGAGAAGGAGCTTCAATGGCGGGTGCTAATGCTATGGCTTCGACTGCAACTCCGATTTCATACACATTTCTCGCAGTTTCTTATAACCGATCGTCTAGGCTTTTCAGTTCTTCTGTTCCGCGAGCTCCTGTTCGTTGCTCGGCGAAGAAGAAGAAGATCAGTTTGGCGGATCAGATTCTCGATTACATTGAAGGTACCGAAATCATGATTTTTGACATTACTGAGTTTGTGCGATTCGATTTTGGTGGTGACCCAGTGATGGGTTTGTTTGTAGAAGATGATTGGAAAAGAGGGTTATGAGATTGTTCAGTTTTTGATTTTGATGTCATGGTTTTGGTGATTCAGTACTGAAATTGAGTGTGATAAGATGATTAGAGTGAGGGAGGGTTTTGAAACTGTCTAGTCTTGTCTCAAATCGGGCAAATATGGAGTCAAGAAGTGTTGATATACACTTTCCTATGTTTAGGTTTTTGTGGGTAATCACCTAGTGTATTTGACCAGTAACACCTCCTGGAACCATGGCCAGAGATATGAGCTCATCCATTTTCAATCTATTTATGCTTTTGCTATGACTGTTACAGTGTAGATTGAAATAGCAGTCGAGCAATGCTACATAAAAGTCATGAAACTTGGGCAGGCTGCCAAAAACTCTCTAATTTATAGTTCTAATGATTATTCTTTACATTGAAATGTCATTATTTAGTAGATTGGTTTATACTCCTGATTTTGTGTTTGGGGAATCCCTAAATCCTCAGGTGGCCCCAAGTTGCGAAGATGGTATGGAGCTCCTGAACTTCTCCCTAAAGACGGATCCAATGAGGAAGGAGAGGGTGACTTTCCAGGTAGTCTTAATGTGGCAATTAATAGTTTTTATCCTTGTTTTTAAGGCTTCAATGGACCTTGATATGTCTTTCAAAAATACAGAAGAGGAAGAAGAAGAAGCTCAAGATAGAGATGCAGTTTTAGTTACTGATGGAGACAGTGAAATGGGACAGGTTTGTTTTTAGCACTGGACTTAAAATCTTCTGTATCATAACTTGCAATGAATCTTGAGCCTTGTGATCTCTAGCTTGTATAGATGGTAATATTGTCATTGATAGTCAAGAGAGCCCGAGTTAAAGCATTAGTAAAGGATAAACGCAGCGCCATGGAAGCATTTGGGACATACGTTGAGGTTGAGGAATATACAGTCATTGCATCTTTCTATCGTGTTGATTTTCAATACACTCATGTTGATGATAATTTTTGTTTGTGTGCAAAGTCGATAACAGGGGATGCAAGTGAGAAATTATTTCTAAAGAAAGCTCTTCGAGGTGTTCGTTCCATCATATGCCCCAATGTACGTACAAATAGCATTTTGTTTTTGTTGCTTGGATTTGATTCAGCATCTTCGTGAGTCAATTAAGAGACGAGCTTGCTTATAATCTTGGTTATGACAATGGGTTTAATCGAGATCTCATTCAAACACGATGAAATGATCCATATGCAGTATAATTTTGCAGGAAGGTTTTGTATCTAAAGCAGGAAGCCTAAAAGGGGTCAAGCACGTCATTCTCTTATCTCAGGTTCCTCCGTCTCTCAGCCTCTATCTTTTTTTTGATAAGCCATTTTTGTACCAAGATTTGGGTTCACTTGCTTATGTAGAAGCAAATAGCACTAAATTATTTATGGTTCTCTTACCCATAAGATTGCTTACACCAGGGTTCGAACTCTGGTCCTCCACTGTGTTGGAGGGAGCCCTTAACCACTAGGCCAACTTGAGGTGGTCTCTGCCTATCTATCTGCATTTCCATGTCTGCAACGACGTCACTGATCTGAATAATGTCTCTGCATTACCGTTTTAATAAGGTTTGCAGTTGTCTGCATATAGAGGTGCTGGTGGCATTCAAGCTCTCTTGAAAGGCAATGCAGCAAAATTAGCTGAGCAAGATGAGTCAAAATTGATGTCCTTGGGAATGCCTTACACCATCATCAGAGCGGGGATGTTGCAGGATTCCCCAGGCGGAGAGCAAGGTTTCAGCTTCGAGAAGGTATAGTTGAGTTATTATTGTGCCCAAAGAGTTACCATATGTTAAACTTTACTCAAACCCGGAGGCTTGAGTGCCCAACTAAGTTTATCTAGTGATATTAAGTGCGATACTTCACATTGTTGTAAATGAACTCCGCCATGGGTAGAAGCAAATGGTCCTTCATGTAATGCTATAGATGTTCGTTGCAGGGTAGTGCAGCAAAGGGAAGTCTTAGCAAGGAGGACGCTGCTTTCATTTGCGTGGAAGCACTGGACGCAATCCCGCAAACAGGATTCACTTTTGAGGTTTGTGATATAGATACACACCTAATGTTTGAAGAAAGTAGGCCATAATAGTAAGGGTTGATGAAAATGTTTGAAGAAACAGGATTCATTTTTTTACACTTATCAAAATGTCTTAGATAGTTATGGAGTCTTTTGAGATTAGAGTCAAGGGTATTTTCATCATTTTGGTAATTAAAGAGCTATCTGATTTTTTTTTGAAACCTATGATAACTGCAAAACAAATTCGGAACTTAGATTAATTCTAATACTAATTTGATTGTCAAATGATCCTACTGTTCCTAAATTACTTTCATGTTCCTCATTTACCGATCTTATATGATCTGTTGAACACAAAAAACCCATACCATCTTACTTTTTAAACATCTTCACCTCCTCTAAATCTGGAAATTAGGTGTAGCTAAGTGAAAAATGTGTAAACTTAGGTGTAGCTAGGTGTAATTAACCCCAATACTAATTTGACAGTCGAATGACCCTACTATGCCTAAATTACCTTCCTGTTCTTCATTTACCGATCTTATATGATTTGTTGAACACAGAACCCATACCAACTTACATATTTCCAAAATATGTATCATCCATGTCATATTTAGCTAGTTTTCGATTCTCTTAGCGACTTAATCATCAAGACTCGTTGTTTTTGTGGCACAACAGGTGGTGAATGGAGGAGAGAAGGTTTCGGATTGGAAGGAGTGTCTGGCCAAATTGATGGAGGAACCCGGGAAGCTTCAGTAAGTCATACACAGCTACGCAAACCTCTTCTGATCCGTAATATCACGTGTTTTTGTTTGCTGTCAAGTAACATTATCTGCCCGGAAAATGGCATAAACAAGTTGGTTAAGATTCTGAGACCATCAAACTAGGAAACAAGAACTGGCATTGTTCACTGTCACATAGAATTGTTTATGTTTTTGGTTCAGTTCATGTTTATGACACAAATCTTGCTTGCATTTGTTTATTGTCTGATCCCATGTGGATGGAGGAGGACTAGGTTTCTTTTTTAAACCACCCAACATCTATCCCTTTTTTTTTATTTGCCTTGAGATTCCCCATTTTTACATCTCTGCCACTTTATCATTTTAAATACTATTTTATGGTTATTAGTTTTTATTTTCTCTTTTGATTTTTTTAAGTCAACTTGTTCAATCATAGTGATGGTGGTGAGATCATAGAAACTGATATGAGAATTTTCTACTTGGATTTTCAGTTCATTATCCTGTATTTTGTTCGTATCAATTTGTCACAGTATACTTTGTTTTTGTTTCATTTATTATATATTGATGTTTAACGACGAAACTACCTCTTTATAAGAATTTAAAACTTGATTTTTTTTTCTATAAAGAAATATAAATTTAAAATTAAGAACATAACGATGTTTATATTAGCATTCATAGATAGATTTTTTACAATATATCGAGTGAGTCATTTATTTGAGAGCGGGTTTTGATTAGAAATTAGATTAAGAATTACCGACATATAAAAACGACAACATAGAAGCCAGCTATTTATAACAAAGCCAATCAACCAACAGTTCCAAATCTCCAAAAACTAATGAGTGGTACTAACAAGAAATAAACAAAAAGACATATAAAACAATTTTTTGATTAAATATCAAATAAAATGATGCCCCAAAAAATATAAGTTTTTGTTCAAAATGTTTTTGTTTTATTTGATTTCGATACTTAAAAGATGATTTTGTTTAGTGTCGAATTGTTCTATTACATCAGATTTACGTTAACGTATCAACAACATCATTGTTGTTGAGAAAGGAGAACCTAAAGTTGACCAAAAAAGAGAAAACAAGTTTAAGAAAATCAAGTACTTGGAAGAATCACAGTATGGGCCATGATGTCTTGTTTGATTAATTGATCTTTGTTCATCTAGATGCTTTAGTGCTTACTTCTAAACTAACCCATATTGATTCCTTTTTATCTTTACTTTGTCTATTTTTGGATGTGAAATGATTAAAATATCCCTTTTCTATATTTGTGTGAAATTCCATCCCAAACCAGATAAATAACAAGTGATGATCTCACAACTATCCTTAAGTAAGCATCCTTTTTCAATCGATTACCCCTATATTTAAAAAGTTTTCGACAATCATACTACTTTTTTATAGTCTTAATTTACCTCAATTATGTCGATTTTTTTGATGTGAAATGACAAAAATACCCTCTTTCTATAATTATGTGGAATTCCACCCCAAATCAGATAAATAAAAATTGATAAATCTCACCGTTATCCATAAGTATGCATCTTTTCTTCAATCGATTACCGCTATACTTAAAAAGTTTTCGACAACCCCGTTACTTTTTTAGTCTTGATTTACCCCAATTCTATCGAATTTTGGGTGTGAAATGACCCCTTTTCATTGTAATTTCGATATAGAAAACTTGCTATTTTAGGGTCAAAAGAAACAGTGCATTACAAGCTTGAAAAGGGGATTGCAAAGAGGAATCTAAATAGACAAACATGGGAAAAGAATAAAGTTGCTTGTCTGAAAGTCACCACCAAAAGCAGATCATATGAAAGAACAATGATTAAAAGACAGATCAGATTCAATCCTTTTTCAGATCTACCAATATGCTCCAAACTCACACAACAATCAATCAACAATCAAAACTTGAAGATTCAATTCAACAACAAAATCATGCTTTCATTACCATAAATCAGCAATTTTGTTTTTATTCGAACAATGAGAATTACAAAAGCTTGGTTAGATGGATTTACCCGGATCTGATCCTCTTCTGGCTGTCCTTACCGTTGGATCTGAAAGTCCCACCAGAGTCGTCCCCATCCGCTGATTTGGTGAAGGAGCTCGAGAGATCTGCATAGAGATCAACAACTCTCCTGATGTTGCTATTCAGCTCCCGAATCAAACTCACGTTCCTGCTCAAGTTATCGGGGATTTTAGACTCGTGGTTTTGGTTAATCTCGTTGATTAGCAGCCTGTTCTGATCCAAGATGTCCTGAACTTGCCCGAAATTCTTCTGAAATGTTTGCAGAACCTTACCGTCTACTTGGATATTGTTACCTATGCTGGAGTATATGTCACGGTCCATTTGGATTATTTCACTCTGAATTCAATCAAATTCGATCCTGGTCCTGCATCATGAACATCATAGAATCATGTTTGGGTACTGAGAAAATAAATGCAGATAAGCAGAATAAGAAATGAATGGACAATACAAGCCAAAATCTTCAACACATGGGCATGACTAGAGCAAGAAACTATCAAAATTTGAGATAAAAATGTCAACTTTCCAACCGTTTCCTTCAGTTTCTCAGCAACCAAACAAGGCATACAGACATGGGTAGTTGATATATCATTATATGACATAAAAGCTTACATCTTTTTCCACAAAAAAAGATTACCCTTTTCTTTTTTTGTGTGTTCTCAGAACAATCCAATCCCAAGTCCTCCTTTTAAGGGTAGAAAAGTCTCAAACATTCAGAACCTCAAAAACTCCAAAACCCCACAAAACAGAGATTAAAATGGGTCAAAACAAAATATCTATATCAATAATAGCAGAAAGAAAGCAACTTTGTTTTATAGAAAGCAATGTGTTTGGGTTCTTCAGTGAAGACAATAATGAAACTAAAGACCCAAATGCTTAATTCCTAATCAAAAGCTAAACAGCCAAACAAGTCCAAAAAAATTTCTGGAAAAAAAAAAGACAAAGAAAACATTGGAATTCACATAAGGGATATACTCTCTTTTTTCTGGGAATTTGAAAGGGAAGAGAATACATTAATTACATAAACACATACCCAGAAAGTCAGAGAATTTACAGAGTAGAAGAAGGATTTAGCCAATTTTACCTTCAAACTATGGAGCATTTTGTGGGCCAATTTGAGGAAAGCTGTGAATTTTCTAGAGAAAGTGTGGGAAAGGGATTGAGAAGCAATTCAAAGCAGAGAGGCCTAGAAATTATAGAAGAAGAAGAAGAAAAGGATATGTATGTATGTATTGGCCAATACACACACTGTAAATGCAATAGCAATAGATACTTTCTCTCTCTAGAGATTTGGTTTTTGGTACTTTCTCTCTCTCCTCTTTGCTATTTTTGCTCTCCTAGAAAAGAAGAGAGGACCTTGTTTGCTTCACCTGTAGTACTTCTGGTCCACTGAGCAAAAACAGCACAGTGATTGGGGGGATTAAGGTTTTTTTATAATATCAGGACAGGACAGCAAGCCTTGTCTGAAGCTTGATCTTCACTGTTGAAATTGAATGAACCCTCAGCCGTTGGATTTGCTTGCTTGATAAGGAGCCTGTTTGAGAATTGAGACTTTGTTTAACTCAATTGAATATTTGGTTAACCAAACTATTTCTTTTTTATCCACAATTCTATTATATAAAAGTTGTGGGTATTTAAAGTAATTGTTATTTTATATTCTAACAGGTTAAACTACTTTAAAAAACGGTCTTTGATATCCTCAACCCATTTAATTATTAGCATGTAACTGATTCGCATTCAAACATTTGAGGGAATCTAGAGATCACCAGAGAAGGTTGTGACAAGGAAGAGAACTAAAATGTTGTAGATACCCAAAATTGTATCAATTCAAAGTTCAAACTAATATAGGACATATGATAATCTAATAATTAATTACTAGATCTTGGAGAAAATTATATATAGGAGCTCTGTCTGAACTGTACGGTCAACTCTCAAGCCAAGGGGGACAAAAGAAGCGATACAAACGAGGCCTTCCTTCACCTTCTTCATCACATTCTGCCTTTGGTGAGACTATTTCCACTCATTGACATTTTGCTTTCTGGGTTTTCTTTGTTTTTTGATTGATTTATCTAATTGACAGTGTTGTTATTAAGGGGCTGAAATGGGTTCGGATCCAAAAATGCATTCTTTCGATGAGATAGCGAAGCATAACCTCAAAAATGATTGCTGGCTTATAATCTCTGGCAAGGTCAGTTCTTCAATAGATGTTCTTTGTGACATTTTCTTACATTTTTGTTGTCTTTTGTAACAATACCGTTTCTAAATTGTTCATGTAATGGCTTCTAACAGTGGGATTCGAACCCCTGTTCATGAGGTGTCATGCTCTGATACCATATTAGAGAATCAACTCAACTAAAAGCTCAAGCTGATAGTTGAAGGCCCAATTATAGTTCTATAGTCTAACAGATACTTTAGTTACTTAGTTATGATACTCAAGTCATCATCAGATCACTGTCGGACGAGATCCGATATGTATTCACATTAGCGCGTGCATGCCACCTCAGACCAATATTAAAAGACCGTTTACTCTCATGTCGTTCGACTTATTTACAAAATTGTTAGGGTGCAAATCTGAACTGCAAATCATCTCGATGTGTGATATAAGATATGATGTTTAATTTCTATTTTAATCGGTGGTGTTTAGCTAAGCTCCTCTCTATATATACCAGAATAGAAGAAGATATATATGTTAAGAGGCACAAACCCTGCAACTTGGCCATCCACAAACCATGGAGTCCAATCTTGTGTTACCGGCAGATCGAGAGATTTTATCCAAGCAAGCGTTCCCATATATGGAACAGACAAGTCGTGATCGCCACTGTTGTAATCAACGAAAATCGTTATCAAAGTCGATCACATATGTATGAAATAAAAGCATCACAATAAAAATCATTACCTGTAAACTAGAGCGCGGTAATGTGTTTTGGTTAGGTTTCTCTGACATTCGACGCTACTTATGACATTAGTCTCGTAACTCAACGTTGCATTGCATCGTACCCACTTGTCTATAGTCCCCTGATTATCATTTCATTTCTTGCAACTTGGTTAATTCAATCCTAACATTTTAGGGCTAGTCATTGTGAAAATGTGTTCATAAACCAGACCTTTCTGAT
>JAYMSU010001128.1:0-11187 GCA_036897765.1 Erodium chrysanthum | reverse complement strand
AAGCCATTTATGTACCAAGATATATGAGCTCACTTGCTTATGTAGAAGTAAGGAGCACCAAACTTATGATTCTTACCCATAAGACTGTTTACATCAAAGTTCGAAAGCCCTTAACCACCAGACTAACTTTAAATTGATCGCCCATTGATTTTCTAATATGAGAATAGTTTATAAACAACACTCACAACCCAATCAAGATTGAACCCAAACCAAGTTTTCGTTTGGAAGTGCAAAGTGGACCATTTATATTGTAGTATGGCTTTTGTGTGAATGATTTCAACTGTACTTGCTTTGTTTAGGCAATTTATATACGGTAATATGTTGTCGTGATTTTGTTGTTGTGTATCTATGTGTGTGTGTGTGTGGACAATGTATCTGGGTAGCTATCTGTTTATATATGTGTTAAATATAAAGAATTATATAATAGGTACAATAAATTACCGGGAGAGACATGATGACCGTGTAGTCTTAGAAGCCTAAACGCCATGGCAGTGTCATCTATATCCTCAACGTTTGTATTTCTGGCCCAACAAATCCCTTTCTCTGTCCAATATCTGAAATTAATTTAAATATTACTTATAGAACTCAAATAAGTTATAGTCAACCACATGAAGTAACCCAAATTTGCAATAATCAATTTCATTGAATGGGTTAATTAGTGTGTACCTTTTCACGTAGTTGACACATTCACAAATTTGTGGCTCGAAGTACCTAGAAATGCCTAGGCGTTGCAGACGATCAATAGCCCACAAGCGCTCGAACAAGTCCACTGGATACACGTTTGGTACTGACAAAAAACAAAACAAGAAACACGTCGCACGATATTTAATGTTACAGTATGCCTCATATCGAAAGTATATGCAGAAATTAACATGTTGGTAAGTATAACAAAACATTCATCAATTAGTTCGAGCCTTTGGATATTGGATATGGCTTTCACAAGGTTCTTAGGTTGGATATGGTTTTTACATGCCTAGTTTGACCCACGCCTTATGGCGTTCCGGTCCATATGTAGATATCCAATTCTACTACGACCTATATGTGTAGAAGTCAATTTCTACATGTGAGGCATCCACTCATCAATTCGAGTTTTTAGGTTGGATTGGACTTTCGCATTTAATAACAATCAGATTGAGTATCGAAAATACGAATGAAAAAAAAGGTTTTGATCGAATAAGTAGTACCTGCACCATTAAATCAAATCTATGCACAAGTTTGGCCAAGTATGTCAAGCAATTGTCATCTTTGGTGTGGATAAACGCATAAGCAGTGGAGGATGGAGAGAACAAGAATGAGCCTTCTTTGCACTGCAATTTCAAGATTCGTTCCCAATCCAATCCTTCCATTCCCTCCAAGCTATACAGCAATGTTGTTGCCACTTTATGCATTACGTCCTTCCGTATCCTACGACACCATTAATATGTGATAAGAGCGTCTTCAATGTAGGCTATTAAAACTGGACTATTCGAGTACTGTAATTTCTCGAATAGTCCGGTAGTTACGGTTGATGAATGAAAAGTTTTACCAACATATTCGTTATTAGAGTCGGAGGGAGTCTCACCTTGAGAGTTTCAAATCTCTCTTGGCATAGATTTGTTGCAAAATGGGTGAATCGTTAGGGATTTGGGTGCCTAGGCTTTCGGCCATCTCAAGCAGTGAAGGGAAAACAACTTCGAATCCAATTAACATGTGCTCGTTCTTCTCGTACTCAAGTTTGCATATGTTTTGCGTGACGTACGAGATTCCTGTCACATGTTAATCATTTTGTTATGATGTGATATGTGCATGTGAATATATGTAAATATCACTTGAAACAAATAAGATATAACTGAAGTTTAGTCGATTCGTGACTAGACCTTTTTGGCATCTTTGTGAGTGGACATTCCAAAATCTGAGTGCAACGACACAAGCAAGAGTGTTGATCAGCCTATCGTGGGCTAAATATACTCGACCGTCGCCCCAAGAACCATCGGGATGTTGATTATCGACAATCCATTGGAGACAAGACGGGAACTGAGGAGTGTTATTCCCATGAACATCTTCGATCATAGCAACCCATGCAGTGTCGTACGCCGAAACACTTATCTCCCCGTCTTCGATCCACCCCAGTATTAAGCCGATCGCCTCGACTCCTTCCTTAATCTTATCAGTCACAATAACCTTGTATATTTCACAAACAAAAAACTACACTGATGATTTCATACAAGAACAAAATATAACCGTTGGGTCACAAAATTTTAAATTAAATTAATTTAATTAAAGTGTGGATCACCGACCTCATCAAGAGCTTCCCTTTCAATCTCATCCTCCAAGATCAAAGGCACAGTGCTGCTGTGGACCACTTCTGCAAATCCCAGTTGGCATATACAAATTTTAATTAATTGTTAATTTATTTTTGTATTTATATACATTTAACATTTTTCGATTAGTAAAATACCATTTTTGTTGGATTTGGATATAGCATTGCATGTAAGTCCAAAATCACAACAGACAGGTTTGTCCTTATTTGCCCCAGACAGCGTCAAGGAATCTACGTTGGAATCAAAGGGTAATAACGTCATTAAACATCTAAGATTGAGTGGGATGAGATTATGGGTAGATCACTTATATGAATTTTCAAAATAAAAACTCTAAGAGGACATCTTGCTTCTTGTATCCATAAGTTTCATTGAAACAAGTGAATATAGATTGACTTCATGAAGTGTCATTTGCAACTAACTCACGCGATCGAACGTTAAGAAGCAATAAGGATTCTGACCTTCACATTTATAGTTACAACTAATACAAAAATTAACCGACTCGACCAAAAACAATGAACGAATGACGGGGATTAAGCTAACCGGGAGGTTTGAGGTGAAAGAGGGACGGAGCTGGCCGCGGAGGAAGAGAGCTGCGGCGGAGGAGAAGATGGATCGGATACATTGGACGGGTCTCGGTTGCAGTCAAAACTGTGCCTGCACTAAACCAACACAAACTCATACTCCTATGCGTAGCATATATATACAAGTGCATTACTGTGTATCTACATTATTAATGAAGTGATTAAACAAATAGATATGCGCAACTTGCTCCTACTATTATTAGTATATGTACTAATTAATTCAATGAACTTTAAGAAAGACATTGGGGTGTGATGAAATTAAACTAGCCATTAAACTACTATGTTTATTTTGTTGACCAGCGGGATAGCCTCAACAATTGGACATTAAACTAAGTGTCATTTTTTTCCCGACATCATAGAAGATGGGAGTAGAGGTGTAAATTAATAGATTACAGAAATTGTAGGGTCACTCATGACGTGTTGCGGATACAACAGGATATTACAGAAAAATTGTTCTCGGGTCTACTTCGTGGTTTAGCAGTCCCCACATCAAGTCTTAGCATACGTATATGACATCTCGGGACGGACATTCCCGATAGTTTTCAGTTCTTCCTAACTTGACCGGTCGTATTCGGACAACAAGGGAGTGACCAAGGTAGAAAATGGGAAGAGTCAGAAAAGTCAAAAATAAGTGTAAGAATATTCTCGATAGTTCACCATTTCACCAAAGAGAAACATAATTTTAGAATTAAAGTTTGGGGGAAACGAAAAGAGAGATAATTATTCGATTTGCTTAATTATTATCCCTTATTTTGAAAATCAATTGACAAAAATAAAAAGAAGCACCCTGGACAAAATTGTAATTTTCTCCAAGTTTTAGAGACAAAAATTATCCATAATCGTATCATTAGTACCACCAAACATATTACCAAAAATAGGTACTACCAAACAGAACATAAAAAATGAAATATTTTATCTCATTCCAGCATACCCGAAAAACTAATATAGACTGCCATTTGTACGAAAACAATTATCTAATATAGCATCAAATAGAGCTTAAACCAAGAATACATATAATCACTAAATCAAGTAGATATTCTAACAATAGAGAGAGAGAAAAAACCATCTAAGAGAAGCCCAAGCTCAGTCACAGGCAAAGACAAGTTTAGATTTACAAACAAAATTGATGTCAAGCTTACATGCCATAATGGATCTTCACTCCATCCGAGTCGGGCCATCCTCGGCTCTAGCATCGCCTTCAACCCCCAACATCACAGCAGTGAGCATCAGCTTCCCAGCATCCGGAAAATCCTTGTGCTGCATCAATATGGCCTCGACCGAACCCATCTCCTTCAGAGCCGAGGACACTTCCATATTCTCCACCCTCAGTGGGAGAACCTCATCGAACCCTTCCTCGTAAGTCTCCCCTGAAGGCCCATAGCACCGGCTCGAGGCCTGGAAAAGCACCGTGTTACTCAGGTCCTGCAAGGTTTCTTCATCTCCCCACCCTTCGGCGGTGTAGGCTTGGTGCAGTTTGCTCCAGTCGTCCCGATCAGCGGCATTCTTCCAGCACTCTTCTAGAAGGTTCTTGTGGCTCTTCCTGAAGGATGAGCTGGTCCATGAGAACACGTCGAAGGCTCGCAATGAGAGCTCTGGGGTGCCGTTTTCTAGACACAGTTTGATGAGGTCTTCGGGGCGGAGGAGGTGGTGTCCTGTGTTTTGCTTTGCTTCACCTTCGGGGAGGAGATCGAGTATTTCTTCCTGCGAGTGAATAATAAGCATTGGGGCTGTAATGACAAAGAGTGGAGAAAGTAAAAAGGGAACCGGGTTTTTTTAATTTCAAACTTTATAAACATAATGCACCTGTAGTTTCAGAAGCTTCAAATCGGCTTCTATACGCTTCATCTTTGTCAAAGAATCGGTGTCCGTACACGCTGGTGAAGCAAAATGTAAAATTGTAAATCAAAAAGAAAAACACGGGAAAAAATAGGCATATTTACATAATACCAACAGGCCTATAAACATAATTCCTACCAAAAACGTGATTCCCCATAAGAAACAAAGTTAATATACCACCGAAGGATAATAACAAAATAATAATTCTCAAAATACTTCGGTCAAGCATTTAGTAATAATAATTTTTCAAATCCCCATCTACGAGAATTAATAAAACAACCAATACTAACATGTTATACACATTTCCTTACGTTCCATTGGATTTGGATCAATCCACTTTAGATATATGCTTCACAATGTCATGGGCAATTTACAACAGTTCCACTCTAACTCAAAATGTAGTGTGAACCATAAAACAGCTTAAAATTTTAATTGCACGGTCAATATAATAGATTTCTAATGCACCTATATGGTGCAGGAGATGGCTGTTTCGAAACGAGAATTAAAACCCTAAAACAATTCAATTATAATATACTAAGAAAACCTAAAACAACACAATCTTAATATAAGAGTCCTAATTAACATATGGTTCTACATCACTATACATGTAAGTTATAAAAGGATTTCTACAATTCTTTAACTCAAAGTTTGTCATAATGCAAGATGATGAAAAGCTTATATGGTTCACCCAACCATTGTTGTTATAGCCCAGAGTTCCCGTAAGGCAAGTAAAAGTGCACACAAAAATTATAACGACGCTCAAGGAAAGGAGGCGGGAAACAACGGGTAATCCAAGAAGTTTCCAGGGAATCCAGGGCCCACCCATTAAAATTTAGAACGAATATAGTTTGGGGAAAAGAGTGGAAAATAGGATGGAAATATACAAAAGCAGCCCATAAATTCAGCAAAGAACAGAGAAAAAAGAGTAGATATATACCTGCCATTGAAGCAATTTTTGAGAGATTTAAAAGACGTTTCCTGTCTGCCAATGATAGCTCCTCATTTGTATACTCAAGTTCCATACTTTCTTCAGCAGGTGAAAAGGAGTTCTCATACTGTGAAAGAGCTAATACATGAAGAGTTTCTGAAGCTGAGGAAAATTGGTTAAGGAAAATTTCATGAAGCCACTGTAACTCCTGATGCTGCTTTAGAAAAATAGATAGCTCATCCTGGAACTCTTCCCCGAGCCTTAAAAGCTTAGAAAATTGTTTCGTCTCATACATTTGTTCAAAAACAAAATAACTGAAGCCTCCTCTAGGTCCCACGGTTTCATGCTGCATGACAAAGCAATCAAATACTCTTTAGGACAACCATGACCATCAAATATGGTGGAAAATGCCACAACAAAAATTATCTACACAGAGATTAGTAGATACAATTATTCTCCTTACGGCTTAAACAAAGAATCATTCGCACTTATGCATAATTACAGGCAACCCAGATATACCATGCTCAATTGGGTACCACAACCTACCCATGGTTTTAAGCCACTTTCAGAGCAGACTTGGAAAGGGTGTCACTGTTTTTAGCTCCAAAAAAAATTGAAATACAAAATGTGTTCATGATATATATTAACTGCTAAAATTCAGTGTCCACCAAATACACATTTCACCACATGCTCACACACGATAGCAGATAATTACACAGGGGTAAAATATTAATTGGGCTATTAGGCTTTAGTTACTGACACTGGATTCAATATCATGTTAAAATGTTGTACAGCGGTGGCATTGCATAGACTAGCTGATGAGAACCAAAATATATTTTCATTTCACAAGCAATTGTAGTGATATTTTGACACTACATTCAGAGATTGCGAACAGAAACATGAGTCATTTATCCAATCCAATAGTAACAGTACGTCATGAGAAGCAATAGAAAGAACATCATGGACACAAACAAAAACAAAGAAGGCATACCAAAAGATGATATAATATGAAAATATTCCGGGGAAATACACATATACATACCATAATATTTCTTAGAAGCACTGAATCGTTGAGGTCACAACATAACTTCCACATAGTTTTGTAGCCTTCATGACGCTTCGCGATAGAGAGCAAATGTGAAGAAAACTTCCTAAGAGCCTTGTCCATTTCCTCTTCGGCTCCTTCACTCTGCCCCTACAAAAATTTAGCATTTCAAGGATAAATGTAAACCCAGCAGGGCAATTCCCAGGACAAGGACATATTCTGAGGAATAATAGACTGACCTGGCATTCAGCCTCTGCAAAGCCTTTAGCTTGTTCATATAAGGAGTTAAGAAGTGCATCCCTCCTATTCCAATACTCATCAAGTAAACCTTTTGGTTTCTCTCCCCGCTCTACTTTAGCTGTAATAGCACCAGCATAAGCCTCTAGTATTACTTCAGCCAGTACTTCTAAATGGCAATATATATCAGATCTTGCAGACATATTAAATCCAGATGTTTCATTCAAAAGCTGAAGCATGAAAGAAGCGACATTCCACAATCCATTCCGTACAACAGGTTCACAATACCAAGGCGTTAAGCCCTCAGGTGGCGGGTACCACATCTGATGCTCAGTTCTGAACTGTATTGCTGTTCGAAGTATCGTAACACATGCATTTGAAAGTTCACAAGCTCTCTGGATTTGGATCAAAGATGGCATCTCTGTGCTGATTAAATATTCTAGCTGTTTGTCCAAGCAGTAAAATACTTCCTCAAGGTCAGAAACTTTACTATAGAACACTTCGGCGTTATCTCTATCCATGAGAAGTACAGTATTCCTGCGAGCCCTCTCACCAACCAACTGAATAAGATCCCAAAGAGCCCCTGAAACTTCACTCTCTGGACTAGAGTGCTGGGTTCGGTTTTGGCTGATTGCATTTTGTAGTTCCCTCAGTTGAATCATAGCAACAAGCTTTTCACCATGTCCCAAGATAATTTGTAAAGCATATCCTGCCAACAGAAATTTTCATATTTTAGACAGGACAATTTATACTATAGTCTTTATAATATAGTGACGGTAATCTGATTTAGCTGTTTATGGATGACAGAGCAAAAACAACTACACCTTATTTGCAAGAAAACAGAGGATTTATGAGCTAGCAAAATGCAATAACCTAAAAATCAATCACATATACACAATCATCTGAGAACCAATGAATGAGTCTTAAATATCATAATAGGAGACTTTAAAAGCCAGCAGATGACAGGGCCCTTCCATGTTAAAAAAAAACACATTGGATTGTGTGATACGATAAAATCACATAGCAGCCACTACTAAAAATGAAGTATCGAACCTGAAACGTTATATATGCCTGGTGAAACCAAAACAACTATCATATAATCAAAATCATTAAAATAGACAATGAATCTTACTCTGCCTAGAACAAAGCTCTTCATGGCACTTGGATAAAGCTAAAAACTGCAGAAGTTTTTGATGCTTCTGCTGCTTATCAATGAGTTGGTTGGAAACAACCGCCATAGCCACAATTTCAGCGCCTCTCGTAGTCGTCCAGTGTTTAGCTAATGAGTCAACAATAGATTTACTAGTGCGAGCAAAGATGTTTGTTTCTCCATCCCTTTCAAATGCCCCAGAATGTCGTAACTTTTCAAGTACCCCATCTACCTGCCCAGATAATAGAAAGTCATGGAAAATATTTGCAAGTATAGCGTCTGATTCTTCATCCTGGGCAGTTCGACGTGCAATCCCAGATATAGCTGCTCTCTGCTTATCTCCAGCATCCCATGCTTCAGAACTAGCCCTTCTGGGTGCAATATTACCTGTGAATGTGAGGTTCCTTTGCTCTTCTTGAGAAGATCTTTCATTTGAGCTCCCCTTACGCGATAAGCTACGCTCAGGTGGCTCAACTCCTCCAATTACAACAGCTTTTTCTGGTATTGCCCATATTCCTGCTTTCTCAGTGAGTACAACCCACGCACCTTCACCGTCATCTGTAGAAGGAAGAACTGAAGCATCTAGAACTTTTCCAGCATCATATGGTAGGTCAAATTGATAAAGCCGTGTAGAGTTTCTATAGTAATGGGATACTGTTGCCGTCCCGTCACCAGATAGTATAATTGCTGATCCTGAAGGCTTGCCTCCTACCCTCATCCTCATGGAAAACAAGAAGTCCTCATCTTCCACTCTTGCTTTTGGAATTATCACTTGGACAGGAGCCTTTTTCTCCAGAACCCTCTCACTTCCAGAGATGTTTACCCCAGATTTATATTGCATTGTCAGAAGAGAATACTGTGTGTAGCTTGAACTGCTCACCCGATCCTTGCAGAAGGTTGCGACAAGAATACTAAATTCATTTCCACGATCATCTACCTGTACATCAAGAGGCCAGATTTGCTTCTGACCAGCCAGATCTTTCTTAATAGCCACATCTGCATCAGTGCCGATAAATTCACAAGACCAGAGCTTTGAAACATTTAATTCAGGAGATAGTTTAATACTAAAACATTGTATCTCATGATCTGTTAGTAGCAAGAACTGTCGATTAAATTCCTCTAATGGATGAAACGGAAAACGCCAAATCATGGATCTAGGATACCCTTTACTCCCTATATGTTGACCACTATCAACACCCTGAGAAGTTAAACTCAATATGTTGTGATATACTTTGCTGCGTTGAATACCAGTGGGGCTGCAGTAGAACTGCCAAAGTTCACCACTGGAACTACATGCAAGGGCAACACACACATGCCGGTTGTTAGGGATTGCAGAAGCAATCAAAGAGTTGACACAACTTGATCCAACCAAGTTACTTCCAAGCCTGCTACGTGGCCGATGCCTATTTGGGGTTGTCTTCCCATCCACTGGTGAAGAAGTGTCCTCAGATTCATCAGACGATGCTAAACTGGTGATAGGAGCATTTCCATCTTCAGAATAAATGTCAGGCCAGTATATAACAGCACGAGTATGCCGATTATGTATCACAACACCAACAGGGCTACTTTGTTGTACACCTTTGTTTGTTCTATAATGCACGCTATCCCAGTGGACAACACAGAGCAACCATGGGTGAGAATTTTTTCCGATATGCACATCATTTGAAACATCTGATGGAAGTTGAAGAACAACACATTTTCTGGAAGCAGTAGATGATAAGAGACTCCAAATAAACAGTTTGCTTCCACAGATAATCCAAGACAGGGATGTTTCCTTGTCCACTCCACCAGATATGCAAGTGTCCCCTGCAACAGACGGGAAACAAAAATAAAATCAAATATCACCTTATTCAAATGAAATCTACTCTAAATTTAAAGAACCTTGGAGTAATAAAATCTGTGAGCCAACTGTACATACCAGACATGCGCTTCTGCAGCAAGATGGCTTGTTCATCGCGTACAACTTGAGGAAACTCTCCAACATACACAGGCTTTGTTGGATCTACCTCATCCCCCTTCTCATTTTTGTTCGCAGCTGGAATTCTAGGAAATGTGTGAAAATATTTGAGCAAATTGTTTGAATGTTACTAACCAAGCAATCAAAACTACTAACTAAATTATAAAATTAAATCTCCATAGTCCCGGGGTAAAGGCGAATCTGCATTCGGAAAACGTATGCACCACCCTATAATCTGTACTGTACTAGAGACTTCAAAAGGCTGCTGAATAAGCTATGAATACATCAACTAGTAAGCACTATGCTTTTAGTTACAATACACTCCTCAAACTTCAATTCCATAAGAACAATGAACTCAAAATCAGTCACCAAACATACATGATTGTCACCAAATAGATCCATACTCATTACTTAACTTTCAAACATCCAACAACATCCAATTTACATATAGTTCAGTACACGACATTCAGAAAACAAATTACAATAATAACGAAGTGATTAGATTTGGTAATTGCAAAATTTTCAGGAGACGACGCCGATACTAGAGTTAGCAAGATCGATACTGAGCATAGCTTCGATACACAAACACAAATGCATAGCTACCTGGCGAGGACGGATAGGCGAGGAGCCCAGGGAGCGGGGGTGCCGGTGCTGGGGCGATTCGGCACGGAATCGTCGTGAAGAGATCTCCGGTTGTCGGCGAGAGGAGTGACCGGAGAATCGTCAGGCGCCGAGTTCCTTACAGTCCGCTCCTTGCGGGAGCTCAAATTGGATCTCTTCGTTCCCGGAGAGAACATTTTTCTGATCGGAGAGAGTGAGTGTGAGAGAGGAAAGGAAGGAGGGTTTTGGGTTTTAGGGTTTTTGAAATGAGATAGTCACTGTTTAACGGTTTGATTAGATTGGAGAGGGAGAACAAAATTTGAGAGAGGAACATACGATTACATGAGATTGAGAAAATGTAGAGGTCTTATTCATTTGGGTTAGTTACTGTTAGATCCCTTAAATTATATACTTATGTTTGTTATAAAATATTTTGGAGTGGACTCATCATGTTATAAAATAATATTCAAGTGGGTCTCGTAAGAAGAAAAATCAGATGATTACTGTAGCAATAATGTGTGATTACTGTATCAGTGCGGAATTGGCATGCACA
>JAYMSU010001127.1:0-11190 GCA_036897765.1 Erodium chrysanthum | reverse complement strand
GGCATGTGCAATTTATGTGTCATTAATAGATGGATTTTCCATCTAAATTAACTGGTTATTAACGGAAATTGTTGCTTTATGTAGATATAAGATAGTTAATAGATTTTTTTTTTTTGAAGAGTGAGATAGTTTTTTTTTTTTTGATAATAAAAGTGAGATAGTTAGTAGTTAGTTTATACAAAATAGGTTAACAGGATTAGTTTTTGGGAATGAAGAATCAAACAAGATGTGTTATTAATGTTTTCCTATTTCTTTTGTTTATGAATATCTAACTTTGAATAGTTGTACTTCTTACAGTAATAATTGGAAAAATAAGCAGAAGAAAATACTAAAGTCAACAATATTTTTAAATGTTTAATTTTCATATTTTACTTGTTATTATATGTATTTTTTAAATGAAGGTTAAAATTGTCATCTTGTACATATGTGAAAGCATTTCTCATACACATACGTGGTAATTTGTCGTGCTTAAACACAATGTATTCGTGTATATGTGAGTGACTCGTAATAGTAATCATCCGTAATTTCCTCCATTTTAGTTTCAAACAAATCTTGAGTTCTTTTTTCTTTTTCTTTTTTTGAAAATTCTTATATACAATCTATCTATAATCTCATTCGATCCAATCTCAAACATATTCGAACTCACAACCTCTAGGATGGAGGTGAGTGTTGAACCGTTGAGGTGTCCCCTTGGAATAATATAAAATGATGTATTTTTCGTTTAGATTTATTATTCAAGACTGATACTACATCAAAACTGATAAATTATGTTTACTGAGGATCAATCGATAAAACTTTTAGAGTCAACAAAAAAACGTGGATTCATATATCATATGATAAACATCTAGAGACTTTCATATATTATTTGATTTTTTAGACGGATCAGACTTTTCCCGACATGAAGCCTGTTCAACTCAAGATAACAAGTGGATGATGGATTAGAATGAATCAGTATGTGGCTGATGTGAGATGGATGAACTAATCAGCAGCAACATCTCTAATCAACCACAAACGTTTGAAATGTGTTCCCATCAATCCCACTCGGTTCAGAGTCTTAGCTGAAGCACCCAGTTTTGGCATCTACCTGAAAATCAAATACGGCTACAAGATTTCAGATTGCTACACCAAGATTTGTGTTTTGGAGGAGTCATGAGGTGGGCCCAATTAGCTAAACACACCCCTAAATCCTAATAGATAAGAATCAAGATAAGCCCTAAGACTTGATTATTATAACACCACATCATCCTAAACCAATGGTCTCTAATCTTCATTACAGAGCTTCAGATGACAACTATTGGTCCTTCTTGTCACTGTCCAACCAAAACAAACCAAACCATGCAGCACCTCAACCAAGAACATAAATACTTGCATGTCATGACAAGAAAAGAAAGATTACCAAGACAGATATTTGAATGCTCATCTTCAACCTGTGGGCTGGTAACAAACTCCAATTCTCAGCAATGAACATCTCTCTGCATATATCAGCAAACCAGCTCGAAAAATGAGTTGGGTTTGGTGGAAAATCAAAGTTCTATGGGTGGTAATGGCACTGTGTGCTCCAGCCAAGAAATGGAAGGAAACAAACATTCAAACCTGAAACATAAGGTCCCTGAGATATTTAACTTTTTTCACACCAGCCTTGGATTGTTCAGTCCATGTATCTATCGAAAGAGAGGCTGTGAACAGTTCAGTTTTTGGCCACACATCTGATATGAATTATTGCATAGCATCTAAATGCGCTCCCCCACAAGACATCGTCGTCAATCTGCTGATACTGACAAGAAGAAGAAGCCATTACCTTATGCAGCGTCCACTCGGCGAGCCACCCCTGGCCCGTGTACCCGGATGCCAAATATGTACCTGTGACATGGTAAGGTAATAGGTTTATTAGTAAATGAAACATGATTAATTAACTGGAAAATTATTTCCAGAAAGCATGATTTGTTAACTTGTATGTATTTATGTGAGCAAATATCAATTCATGGGGTGGGTGGATACATGAACATAAGTCATAACCATGAGAAATATGGACAAGTTATGGAGAAAATTGAAGAAGAGATAAATAAATGAACTTGTACATCACAAGTTCCCTGAAAAAGAAATGTGTTGAATGTTTCATTTTCAGTAAAGGACAGGTTACGTAATGCAGACGCTGTGATGACTTAATCTTTTTTACCTGTTTGGCCACCAGGAAGTTCCATACACAACAGATAAATAGTAACTTTGTGATTCCATTGTTAGGGCCCCTGAAACACAGTAACTTTACACTCTTCCCCTTCTATATACAATTGCTCAAAATAAGTGGGTTTTGTGGATTTTGCTTACTTCCCATGATCTGCAATATGGCCAATTTGTTAGTATTTTGCAACAGCAGCTTAATGTCATATTGAATTGATGCAATAATTTATTTATTTTTTGATTGGTAAATAAAAAATGCATTAACAAAGTGGTGTGGGTCTCAAGATGGGAACCACAAACCACCAAACCAAGAACAAAGTCTAAACAGGTCCAACAAATTCAAATCAAGCAACAAAGAAACGACCGCACCGCCCATGTGATCTATCATTTTATATCAATGCGCAAGAACAATTTATAATGTCATGTTCTTCTGAATGGTGTCAAAGATGGGAAAATGAATTGCCTAAATCTTTTTCACAGTGCTCATGTGATCTATTATTTTAGTGAAATCCAAGAGGTGTTCTTTTACAAGCTAATGGATACAAAAATTAGAACAGTCATAAACTGAATCAGTGCACTCACCAGAAAAAGTGGCTTTACATTACCAACCTAGTATTATTCAGATTTCATGCAATAAGTTTGAAATCACCTAGTTGAACAGTCAACATATACTGTGACATACAGCAAACAAACTAACATAGTATTTACTTTTGTGCACAACAAACAAGGTATAGAAGCAACTAAAAAAAGAGTACCAGAGGGCTCCCACACTCATACAACATGAATTTATAGCTCAACAAGGAAAATACAACAGTGCATTTCAATTTTCAAGTAGTTGCTACCAGATGAAATGGATGACAGACCATTTCCATGTTCTATCAAGTGGTGAAGTCTGATGCAGGTGCATTCAACTAGGCCTAGTATCAACAACCCAGAAGTCACTACAACATTAAATCACTTGGAAACATTTTAGTCAAATTCCGCATTAGTAGAGGCAAGACAAGGAGTTGAGTTCTTGTTCCCACCTAAACACTACTCCAAGAAGGTTTGTGTTATACATTGAGATAAGGATGAAAACTATAACAAAAGCAAAGATTATCACCAAGTGGCACTAGATGGAGAAAATGAAAGCAACCAATGTAGAAGAAAAGGGCGATATACAAATCTCATGTAAACGACTGCACATGTTTTGAGAATACAAAGCTCAAATGTTGGAATATCTATGTTATGACAACCTACATTTTGATGATCAAGTAGTTTATGAACATATGAGAACTCAGCATGGATGGTCTTTCGGAATATAATAACCAAATGAAACAGCTCTCAGAGGAGAATTATGTTTAAGCATGACATGACTCAAGCAAACTGATCACTCCAAACCCGTGTGACATGAAATGGAAATAAGCAAACAAAACATTTTCATGGGTCTGCACTCTGCAGAGCAAATATGGGCTAGTACAGTACCTAAAATAGTATCATCCCCTTAAAATCAGCAAGCACCGATTGAGAAAAGGGGATGAATAAAACAGTGGTGTCCAGAGCTAAATTCACCGAACAAATTAGGAGATTGGTTCCATAAAATTTCAATTATTATACACACACAAAATCTGGGCCTGAATTGAGAACCGAAAATTGAAGTAGAAATATATTTTAAAAAAAACAGCAACTTCAGCTTCATAATCTCTGATCTCTACATGGAATCTTAATCTCAATCAATCAAATCGAAAATACTCTACATACCCACAAATTATCGGAAGATGGAGAGAAGTGCGCACATCAGCACATGAAGAACGAGTCCAAAAATGGAAGCTTCAACGGCGAAGAACGATGGCGGAACAGTCTCGACGGTGGGATGAAGGGGAAGACTCTCGACGACGTCGTATTGTTATCACAGTAGCATATTTCATTTACTCTACCCTTTTTAGGCCCATTTCTCCGATGAACCAGCTCATTTAAATGGGCCTATTTGGCCCTGATTATATTTCTTGGACCCTGGCCCAGTCCATAGTCATAAAATTGGGATAATGGTAAGTTTGTGTGTTTGGTTACGGGCGCAGTCAAAACCCAACGGAGAATAAGCCGCTTATTGCATTTTCACAGAATCAGCAACTGAGAGTCATCGGAGAGAGACAGCAGAACCAATCGCCGATCCGATCGCCACCGGACTGGCGGAGCCAGTGAGGCTCCTTCTCTATCAGTCTACATTTTCGTTCCTGTGCACTGTCTCTGATTTTTGTAATTCTTTTACGTGGATTTATCATCAATTCGAATGTTGATACAGATTCGCATGAACAAATCCACATATGGGTTGCACTGTGATAGACAATTGGAGCAGGTCTCGATCCGAGAAATCGGAAATCGATCCTTGGGCTTACCTTGATAGGGCATCGATGACCAAATCTTTATCGGAAGTCTTTGTTCTGCAAAGGGATATTGAGTGTTCAAAGCTGTTGAATCTTTCACCTTCAATTAATGAAGTCTTTGTTGCAATATTTGCAAGCAAAAACCACAGGTTTGCTCAGGTAATATGTTGTATCAGATTGTATGTAAACATTTGCTCCAATTTTCAGTAGAGCAATAAATATGCAGCTAGGCATTGGATTAGATCATGCACATAGTGTTTTGAAAGTTCACATGTATAATTAGTGTTGAGCAGTGTATTCTATAGACATCTTCCTATTGTTATACTTGCAGTCTGTGACTTACTGATTCAGTACATGTTGATATATATAGCTCTGTAGTAGTCGAAAGGGAAGTGGGAGACGACACTCGTAAGAAAAGGCAGCACGGGATGATAGTTTATGAACGAGTGTTGTAAATCTTAAAAAGAGAGACTTGTTCACTTTTTAGTAGGTTGGTTTTGCAAGTTTTGTGATATCTGAAAAGGGAGATTGTAGATTGTTACAGAAACCCTCTAGTAACTAGTAAGTCACCTTCATGAAAACGGGTTTCGTAAAGGTATTGTAGACCTTTACAAACCAAAGCATGAAATGTGAAAGCAACAAGGGCTTGCACTTTAATGGAGTGGGGGCAATGACATGTGACCGCAGAAAACATAGTCACCACAACTCACTATAAAACCAACAACTTCCCACAACCAAAACCTTAATTTTTTTCAGTCCTATTCTATTGTCTTGCTTGCATGGTCCTTTGCTGTACTAGAATAGGATCGGATGCAACTTGTGGGGGAGAAGGTGAGGAGGTTTCCAGAGAAGGCATGTAGAACAGTTTGGAAGGTGGGTCGAGATGATCCGAGAAGGGCCATTCATGCACTCAAAGTTGGCATGTCTCTGACATTGGTGTCTTTGTTGTACCTTATTGAGCCATTGTTTGAAGGGGTTGGTCACAATGCTGTTTGGGCTGTCATGACTGTTGTTGTTGTGCTTGAGTTCACTGCAGGTTTAGTTCTATGATCCATGTGATTGTCACTGTTTTTATTGTTTTATTGATTCGCTTGTGCATAATTCATAGGAGCAACTTTGTGCAAAGGACTTAACAGAGGATTGGGGACACTTCTAGCAGGGTCATTGGCCTTCTTCATTGACTATGTTGCAGATCATACTGGTAAAGTCTGTCGAGCCATTTTCATCGGAGCCTCAGTGTTTGTGATTGGTAAGCACAAACGTGTATTGATCTCTAGTTTATAAGGGAATGCTATGATCTTCTGCTCAGTTTCTATGTCATTTTGAATGGAACAGGAGCTGGAGCTACATACCTCCGGTTCTTTCCATACATAAAGAAGAACCATGACTATGGTGTAGTGATTTTCCTCCTGACCTTCAATCTGATCACTATCTCAAGCTACAGAGTTGACAACGTGTTGAAGATGGCGCATGATCGCCTCTACACCATTGTCATTGGCTGTGGAATCTGCCTCTTCATGAGCCTAGTGATTTTCCCCAACTGGTCAGGAGAAGACCTGCACAACTCTACTGCCTCCAAGATCGAAGGGCTCGCAAGATCCATAGAAGGTACAAGAACTCGCAAAGGACAGTCCACATTTCGATCACATCCTCTACCTAATTGTTCATATTCAAATCTTGCAGTTTGTGTTAACGAGTATTTCAAGGATTCTGAGTTAGAAGAACAAATAGAAGATGAGTCAGATGATGTTGAGGATCCAATATATAAGGGTTACAAAGCAGTTTTGGACTCCAAATCTATTGATGAAACTCTGGTCAGTTACTAGGATGCTATACTGATCGATCGATCTTGATATTTCAGCTATGGTTTTAATGGAACAGTGTGATCTGATATGGGCAGGCTCTGCATGCAAGTTGGGAACCGATGCACTCGATTCACTGTTACAGGTTTCCATGGCATCAATATGTGAAATTAGGAGCTGTTCTTCGCCATTTCGGGTACACAGTTGTGTCTCTACATGGATGTTTGCAGACAGAAATTCAGGTAAATTTGGTTCTGTTCATATTCATTGAATAGCTTACCATGTTATGTTCTAGAATTGGCTTACTAGTTTCACGCACTGCATAATTTAGACTCCAAGATCAGTCAGAGCCTTGTTCAAGCACCCTTGCATCCAACTAGCCAGAGAAGTATCAAAAGCTCTGATGGAGCTAGCAAACAGTATAAGAAACCGGCGCCACTGCTCTCCAGAGATACACACAGACTATCTCCATGAGGCCTTACGGGACCTTAACAACGCCATAAAGTCCCAACCAAGGCTCTTCCTAGGCCACGGCTCCAAGAGCAGCCAAAACTCCAACATGCTTGCCTTGGCTGCAGCTCAGAAAAACAGTGTACTGTCAAGTGTCAAGACGGACACATCAGCATTGTTGGAGTGGAAATCGAAGAGTGGCTCCGAGCAGTCGAGAGAAATCCAAAGGAAAGTCTTGAGGCCACAGCTGAGCAAATTGGCAATCACAAGCCTTGAGTTTTCAGAGGCACTTCCTTTTGCTGCTTTTGCTTCATTGTTGGTGGAGATAGTGGCAAGGCTTGACAGCGTGATTGAGGAGGTTCAGGAGTTGGGGAGGATTGGACGTTTCAAGGAGTTCAGACCAGGTGATGACATTGTTGTCACTTGTGAGAAACCACCTGTTAATGTTGCTGAGAACCAGTTGGCTTCACATGGAGCAGATTAGCAGTACTACTATCGAGCATACAAGATCTCTTAGAAGATAATAACTTTACATAAGCCTGAACTCACAAGTTCACAAGCATTAAGTGAGCTCACATGATACTCAATATCTATTACTTTTTCCAAGTTGTTTGGAAAATCATGAACTGTCCAAGGTTCATGAAACTTGTCAAATTGGCAGCTTGTATTAGAAGTTCAAAAGCTCCAAACACCATTTTTTTAGTTGAATAAAGTGGCCACTTGCTTATTGCCTTATTCCACACCATGAGGCCAAGTGGTAGTGGTAGTGGATGTGGAGAATCTGTTTTTGGAGAACATATAATAAGTTGGGGTTGCAGAAAAAAGATATTTTGATTATATTATGTATCAGTTTTTTTGTTGGTAAAGCAACCTTAAAGTCACATAGGTGTGGCCTCTTTTGTCAATATTCTTACTGAAAGGAGGTGAAGGAACAATTTGAAAACTTCAGCCAAGGAAATGTGCATTTTGTTTAGACAATACGCTTTTTTTTTTTGTAATGTAGATCTCATTACCATTTCATAAGTAGCTTAGGTTTCACCTATCAGCTTTAACATGGTATCAGAGTTTGGTCTTTGACATGTACTTCACGGATCACTTGTATTCTATTCTCAATCCAGTCACCACTTTATCACCATGCCTCACATTCCACTCCCTTTCGTAGTGATCTTTAGTTGTTCTTGTTCACACTTGTTCTCTCTTTTATGTAACACATTGTCTTTGTTCCTTTATTGATGTTTCAGTTTGACTGAAAGCCTGTTTTACAGATGCAATGAGGATTCACTTTTTATCATGAGCTTTTTTATGTTGGTGTGTTAAAACATTTTATCATGTGATTCACAAATAGGTTTTAAACACTTGCTATTATCTTCAAAACCAACCAAAGTAGGATTCAAAAGCTTGTTGTATATAATATGCAGAATACTACTGCTGAGAAATACAAACCAAACCCATAAGCTAAATCCAGGTCTAGGTGAGATCAATAAAAGTGATTATCACCGGACGAATTCTACATGAAACTTACAACAGTACTTAAACTGATAAATTAGCTTCAATTCCAAGAACCAACATTAAAAAGGCGTTGTCTCGGGGAACCCTTCTAGATTACATAGTATTAAAACATAATCCATGTCTTGATCATCATGTTTAGAGGTTGGTTTTGCAGTTTCAGACATGTAACTATGTTAGAACAGCTGAGGATAGTCCAAGGCACTGATCTGGTCATAACCTTGATACTGAAAATCCTCATTTCCATAGAAACCCATGTAGCCTGCATCGCCCGAATAAGGAGACATGCAGCCAATTTGACTGAAATGGTCAGCAAGTTCATTTTCTGCTGTAAAATTTGAGAAAGATGAACTAGGTGAGACTGAGAATGAGAAGTCTATGTTCTCATATTGCTGATTCCATGTAGCCACTGTGGCTGGAACCTCATCATAGCATTCGGACACACCTCCTCGTACTTGTTGTGAGTAGTCCTAAAGCAAAACAACTTAACAATTGATCATTCCATTAAAAGACTTTAATCATTAAAAGCACTTGTGTCCTTACCTTTGAAGAATCAAGAATGAGGTCAGGAGAGACCCAAAGGTCTCTAGGGTTGGTCTCCACTGAAGAAGAAGAAGAACCCACTTGGTCAAGCTGATGATCAGCCATTGGAGCTACTTGATGGCTCAAAGGCTCATTGGCCATATCTGTGGAGGTCAAATCCACCTCCACATTGATTGAGCTCCCTCCTACAACCCTTCTTGATCTTGGCTCTCCATAGGAATCACCCTTCTGCTCCTTCTTCATAACCCTACATAGAGCAAAATCACCCTACAAAAAAAGGATTCACATCTTTTCAACGTGAGACTAACAACTGAAAGGAGCAATTCAATACACATAAATTTTTGCGTACAGATTCACATCTTTTTGACGACTCTAAAGAACAGTACTTTTTACCTGAAAAGTGGGCGACCCTTGGGAGAGGTCATCGGAGAGGCGATACTCGTGCATGACCCAATCGGTCCTGTCGCCGCAAGGAGCACGTCCCCGGTAGAAAACGAGGGTCTTGCGGAAGCCGATGACGGCGGATTGTGAAACGATCTTGCGGTCTTTTCCGGTGGCTTTCCAGTACCCGGCTTTGGTGGCTCGGTTGGTCCGAGAACCGTTCGGGTACTTCCGGTCCCGGGGACAGAAGAAGAACCACTCCATGTCTCGTTTTGGAAGAAACGATTTCTCTGCAAATCAAACCTCCATCATGTCAAAAAGTACAAAAAAAAAAAAAAGAAGATTTGATTTGATTTGATTATCGTTAACATTTTGTAGTAAAGTAAAAGACCGTCATGGAAAAAGAGCTCGTGTAACTGGTTTTAGTCCATAAAGAAGGAACAAGATATATACTATATCGAATAAATAAATGACTTCTGTCTAAACTATCAAAAAATCAATTCAACTAAAAACTCAAGCTGACGGTTAAGAGTCCAGACTCTACCTGGCAGCTCCCATGGATCGAATTTGTACAGATCAACGGCCGGGATGACTTCAAGCTCGATTTCGAGTCCTTGGATTTTCCTTTTCAGGTAATATCCCACCAATTCTTCGTCGGTCGGGTGGAACCGGAAACCCGGCGGCAGGGAAGCTCCTCCCATTGTCCCACAAACACTCCAAACTGTAACTAACAGAGAAGGAAAAGGAACAAGAAAACAGAGGGAGAGGGAAGGGAAAAAAAACAGAGCTTTGATCACTTTTTTTTTCAAATGTGTTGTTGCTAAGTACCCAAACTGTACCTACTGAAGATCTGGAAGATCCAAAAATAGAAGCTTTTGTCAACGATAGATTTCTTATCGATGATTGAATAAAACTTCCATAGTATTGACCTGTTGTAGAGCAGGCTCATTGTCTAAAATCTGAACCTTATCTTATGGCTGCAAAACCCTGAGAGCCCCAACAACCCCTTTTAAATGAATCCCAAAACAAAGATTTTAAGTGGACAAAATTGGATTTTGAGTCACACCCAGAAGCTAAAATAACTTGAATTTTAGAACCTCAGTACCAATTCAATGAGAAAATAAGTTGAATTGGAGAATCAGAACTTCCAAAACTGAAACCTGTGGCAATACCCAGAAGCTAAAACCATTCAGTATATATTGAAGAAGAAAAAGATGAATGTGTTTGTGGAGTGACCCAGAAAAGAGAAGTGGTTGGTTGAAAGAGTTAATGGAGTGAAATAGAGAAATGGAGAAGAGAAGAGTAAAAACAGAGGAGTGTGGGAAGTGCTATAAATAGAAAGAGTGGGAGTCAAGTGTCCAAAAAACATACACCGAAAGCTTTGAGATTACTTGTCTTAAGCGCACCCAAAATTCCAACTCTATGGCCCACCCAAACTCTTTTCACACTAGACTAGGGTTTCCTATTTCTCACTTCTCGTCATCAGTGTTGTAAAAATCTCGTTTAGGCGGTCGACCTAATGAGTAGATGTCTCATTATAGTATTATACTATTCCATATCACGGATATAGAACTGGACTTTTACACGTGGGACTTAGCTGTATTAGACATCTGTATATGCACCAGAAATCTGGTCTAGGCGGTCGAACTGATGGATACGTGTAGGACTTGACTTCTACACATGAGTCATAGCGGGACTAGACATCTATGCACCAAAAATCTGGTCTAGGCAGTCGAACTAATGGGTACGTGTGAGACTGAACTTCTACATGTGAGTCATGTCAGGCCTAGACATCTGTATATGGACCAGAAGGTCATATAGATAGAGGTGACAAACAAATCAGAGGGGGAACCATGTTAGCTCATGTGAAAGCAGTCCAATCCAATCTCAAACTGATGGATGAAGATCTCATTATACTCGAAAATTGAGCCCTAAGAAGGTTGATCTCCATGGGTGTTTATTTCTAG
>JAYMSU010001126.1:0-11192 GCA_036897765.1 Erodium chrysanthum | reverse complement strand
CTTAATTTCTCATTCACTATTTGTCCATTTAAAGCTCGATGTGTATCATTGGAAAGACCGTATATCAAGGAACACATAAATATATTTTATGTAGCTCAACGATAAAGTCTTTTCGATCCAAAAATTGAGCTCAAGTTTACAAAATACCAATACGTGTTGTAACTTTTGTCCAACAGATTTTGATTGCAACTTATGATTTATGTTCAATAAACACGCTACGGTGAAATTAAAGTTTCATCCCATATGTCTTAATTGATAAAGTTGAAAGGAATTTATGATAAAAAGCTAGTCTATTGTATGACATTGATGTCAAACCTGCATTCTTTTAAAGAAAAAAGGCTCAATATCATATGAGTACGTCATAGAGACCGAGGCCTGGTTTTCAAAGGCGGTCGCTGGTGGTGGGGGCAGTGCCACAAGGGCGGGTTCAATCCTGGAGAAGGGGACGGATAGCCTGGAGAGATGGAGTTCGGCCAGCAGGTGATTAGGGGTAGCTATGATCCAACATCAGTGCAGGCGCTCGGGTCAGAGACAGTCTAACATCTTTTGCTATGTCTTTGGTAGACCATGTCGGGGGTATTCATCTTGAACCTCTGATCGTGTCACAGACGCTTCTATTGAACGATAAATTATATTTTATTTCAAAAAATACAAATAGGCTAAATGAGCAATGTTTATCCTGAAAACAAAATCAAGTAAGCAAGTCCTGTAACAGTACCGAGATGTAGGTTTCTGAATATCAATAAATATATTTACAATAGTCTAGAAGAAGATGCAAGTAACAGTCTCAAAAACTACAAGACGCAATTATCATCTATCACCCAGTCCAGGGGAAGGAGTACCAAACAGAACATAATACGATTATCATCATCAATCAGCCTTTTCAGGTCGCACCAGGACAGTTCAACAATTCGGGCTTCCTTAACCAGTATTGCTCGAACCGCTGCCTCGCGTATTCCTTGTAATCAAAGTCAATCCCGTTCACATGTTCCTGCAAAACAAGCAACCAATGGAGTGCTTTTAGATCAAAAGAAAAACTCATGACTAACTTGTATATACACATTGTAAGCAAGCTTTTGAGTGAGAAAGTTGCAAGGTCTTGGTGGTTCAAACCGAGGACCTGCACAGCTGCTTGACTCATCAGACAAAAGGTTCCAATGGCTCATCAATCTCATTCCAATTCATGAGTGGTTCTTTTGTCCTTTACACGGTAAAGTTATGGTACAAAGGGCTAATATAAGAGGCTGGAAAGTACCGAAATTATTCCCCATAAGCCCCAAACCAGATGGCTGGCAAGAGTGTACTTCTCAACATCTTGAATTAGCTTTTCTACTTCAATATCCTTAGGTCCGTTACCTGAACAGTATAAAAGATATTGAATTCAATGAATTGAGAAAAAGAAAGGCAGTGCAATCTTCCACCAAATAATATGATGATCCAAACTCTTCAGACTTAACTAACCTTGTCCTCTTCAACCAATTAGTTGCAAATATGAGATTCAGTAGAGAACAGTAGCAGTACAACTAGCTGCTCTAAATGTCTCAGAGTTGAAGAAAGAAAATTTTAGGCCCCGTCAGGATTGCCTTTTTTTGCGGGAATGACAATCAAACGCCATTGTTTGTAAAAAAGAGGAGATGCGGAGTTTTTCTTATCCTTGTGTCCATTCTAATTCCCTCACACCACCCTATTTCCATTTCTAAATAGGGCTATTTGAGAGTAGAATGGGAATACAAATGAAGATATATTTATGTGGTTCCCATTCTTTTAACACTAATTCAAACCAAGCCTTAATAATGATATGTAAATTTATCACAATCCAAGTAACTACGAAATTCATGCAAGTTAATTTTTCATAACTATTACCTGAAGATCTCAAATAAATATTCAGAAATCTCTTTCGTTCCTCCAAATCTGTTGTCAGGATGTAAATAGGTCAACAATTATTTTTTTACTTCACAAAATAAGAAGCCAAAAAAGATGAGCAAAGAGATGAGACAATGTCACACACCAGGATATTTACTGTAGTTCAAAATATGAGGGGTGTCTGTATGGTAATCGGCAGCCATCTCACAGAAGTGATTTGCGATATCATATGCAATAGGATTATAACTTGTGTACTCGTAATCCTGGAAAATACCCCATGGTTAATAGAACTTCAAAAAATCATTAATATATTCTGTATGCTAAAATTAAATATCCATGTGCAAATAACTCAAACGATATCAACCTTAAGCAACTACATACACTCATGTCCTACACATTGATGATCAAACAACAAAATAACTACTTAAATCAGACTCCAAGTCCATGGTATAATTACATATTAGAGAAAGCAACTACAAGGCGTGACAAAACTGATTCAAACCTTTGACTCAGGAAATACTTCTCTGAAACTGAGTCTATATCAAGAAGGATCCACAAGTTTATGAAGTGGTGTTTGCCTATATTTTCATCTTGTATGTACTTTCATGGAATGCGAAGTGCATATCCTTTAGAAGAAAATGATTTGTAAAAAGCAGGAAAATTCCCACCCGGTCAACAAGAAGCAACATTTTGTCATACATATGAGTAATCAATTCATCCAAAAGAGAGATCCAATCTCTCAATACAATAAAAAAACACGAGTTTTGAACATAAGCTTGACTGATAGAAACAAAGAGAAACTCACAATTATAGTAATCACTTTAGTCACTTCATCCATCATTATATTGCCATATTGCAAATCATTGTGGCAAAACCCTATGTGTTGACCCCTAGAAAGCTCCTTCTCTAAAATAGAGATTTCATCTTCAATGACATCCAAACGGAAGGCTGTAGCTTCTTTTGGTGGACAGACATTCTTGGCGACAGGAACCCAACTTCTGCAGTGTTCAAAATCCAAGTTATGGTAGTTGAAATGCAGTAGTAAGACAGTACGAAAATGTTGCACATGACTTTGTAATCAGAGAGAGGGAGAGAGGTTGCATACCGCAGTCTATCCCAAAGAATGGTTTTCCTTGAACCAGGCATGTCAAGATCATGGAATTCTTTCATCTTAGCTGCTATAATTGCAGAAATGTCAGGGTTACGCAGATCACATGCTGAGAGTGTCTGAAATTTACAGATGGAGAAGACAATTATTTTAGAGGGGGAATACAATTTGAACAGAGATCAGAGCAACATTTTTTATTTGATCAACTGTCACCATTTTTTCATAAATTTCAGACTTCAAAAAAATCAATTATGAGTTAATAACAGTATAAAAAGAAATGAACATACAAAAGAAAGAAAGTGAATCTAAGAGTAAAGAACGAGGTCCTGAGAAACAATGTACCAGCATGCAATTGCTTTAGAACCTAGACATTTGTAGGGCAGATGCAATTGCAAACTATGTATGATGATCTAGAATGTACTGATTAGGGCACAGCAACATCAGATTCAATTTGTTTGACATTAAGTTGTTTACAAAGATGAGATAATGCTACCAGATGAAAATTGAAAACAAGTGCCTTTAAAATGCTCCAGATCATCACTGGATCAACTATCCAACAATTTTCAGCAATAAAACAAAAAGGTTATAAGAAATTAACAAAGCTACAATAACAAAAGCATCATCAAATACCCGAGCATGAAGGAACTCTTCAATTCTCCCACTTGGAAAACGACCTAGCAGACGAGGACCTTGCCCATGCTTTGACATAAACTCAAATGTTCGGATCTCATCCTGGCGGTCAAAGAACACCTCCACACCCTCGCCATATATCCTAAGTATAACCTTCCGTGAATTGTACCCCGTCTTTGTTGGCCACTTTATTTGGAAGACCTGATTGGTCATTGCACCCTTAAGTGGAATCATATGCAATGCATTTGAATCTAGTACATCCTCCCACTTGGAAGCCAATGAAAGCAAAATCTCCTTCACTTCTCCTGGTAGATTATCTCCTCTTCTGTCTGCACCTTGTTCTACAGCACCCATTATAAAGCCCTGATATAATTGCAGACAGTAATTCATGGTCAGGAAACATTGAATGAAAGAACAAATATAAATTTCACCATTCTACTTCTTCCATTTATATTCAATCCTTCAAATGCAGACATAATTTATAATAACATGCACAACCTCATCACTCAAGAAACCCACATCTGATGTATATTTTCTTCATAGCAAAGATTTAAAGAATTAGGAAATGTATGATACAAAGAGTTCCAGAAACAAAAAGCCGAATACAATAGTTTGTAAAATTCAAGATAGTAATTTGAATATCCCAGCTTTAAATGTTTCACTGACTAATTAGTAATAAGTAATCAAAATTTAAAGAGATGTACTAATTAAAGTCAAACTTTGGACCACAAAACCAATATTTGTGAAGCCTCAACTACTATTCCCATGCACTTTCTTGCATCTAAAACCGTTTATAGTATAAAAAAACGAAAATATAACTATTAAACAGTTCAACTTTCTGATAAAAATAATAATTATTACACAACAGAAGAATGAACTTTGTTCTAGAACTCTCTTGCAAATTGTCCATTATGTGAAGAAAGTCAACTAACAAATTAAACAAGTCGTTGTCGGGTTAAACCCAATACACTAAAACATCCTGATCATGTTTACAGTGATTGCTCATAAATTCAGCCCAATATTATATTTCTGTTTTCATATAAAGTAAAAACAAATCTACTTTTTTTCTCACTCCTTTTGTTATGCAAGCAAGCACATGGCAACTAGATTACCAACACAAAAACGTGAATACAAACATAACAGTTCACAATGATTAAGATCAAGCACTCCATTTCATCACAACGGCTAAGCCCAGCAAAATTACCAACCTACACAAGAGGGAAAACGTGCAAATTCGCCCTCCTACGCAAATTTTCCCGGGAACCAAACAGAAAGCAGCCAAACACAATCCGATCGTCTACACAGAACAAAATCCAAATAAATAAACAAACAACAGAAAAAGTGAACCATCGAACCTATACGATACGCACCTGGAACGGTTTGATCGGGATGATGAATTGATTGAGATCGAGAGAGAACCGGACAGTAGAGAATCGGAGATTGATGAGGGCTGGGTCGCCGACGTCACCGGTTCGCGGCGATTGTCTACCGTACGGCGCGAGAATTGCGGCGGAGCAGGTGGTTTTAGCGGAAGAGAGAAGGAGCTTTCGTTGGGGTGGAGATCGGAATTTATTAATTTTTCTTGAAATGAGAGCTCGGAACGAGAACGATATATTAATACTAGTCAGATAAATCGCGTAAATTACCGATCTGTACCACTGGCGCTTTCTGATTAGTATCACTCACATGATTCATATACATATGGCCGTTACACGTTAGTGAGCGGATCTTATCTTTGATATTATAATTAATTTAAATAGCAATATCAATTCAATTTGATGAGTTTTATTTATTTAGATATCATCTAAAACACAAAGTCAAACAAATGAAGATATTTTTTGGAAAAATGATATTATTAATATTAAACGGTTTTTAATATTTTACCTAATTACAGTTATTGTGTTTATCTTATCCAGAGGTGGTATTCATGTTACATTTGGATTGAATTTCTACCCGAATGGAGCCTAGTCAACCCACCTAAACAAAAATATAAATGATCAACCTCAAGTCAATGCAGTGGCCGAGATTGCTTCAACATCTGTTTCATGATCGACGACGACGTATAGTAATTATATTCATTTAATGACCGACGGTGCAAATGCTACTCGTCTCATGGTCGACGATGATGTGACATCTCATCTCGTGGCTTACTTGTTGTCTCTTTGTGGAAGAGTAAAGCTTTCCATGATGGATAATAATCACGATGATGGATGTGTGTCTTGGAGTAATGATTGTATATATGTTGAACATGATACAACTGCAGAAACAAATAAAACACGGGGACTTAACCTTAATAGCTTGACCAAGGATCTGACTCGGAGCTCTTACCATGAAAAAATATATATAAGAATTGAATTGTTTTTGCTTTATAATATTATTATAGTATTGGAGACTTCTTTATATATATAGAAGATTACATAAGAAATAAAAGGAAACAAAATATTACATAAGATTTTAAATTAATTATTGATAATCAAATCAAATAATATATTTATCTAATTTGATTTGATTATCGTTAATAGTAACTTTAGTCTTTGTCATTTTTGACGTGTTCTTATCCTTCAATGCTTCCATTCGTTTGAAGTAGATCTCACTTATCCTGATCTTGATAGCCTTCACATTCATCTTCTCAATATCAAGCAAAGCTTGAATGCGTTCTCTTTCTTTGTCATGTCGACAACTGTTGGAAGAAACAATTGATTGAAAATGGAGGCGTTGGGGTTGGAAGTGAAAATATAAGGGATAATAGAATGTTGGTGTGTTGTAGTCGTTGAGATATCAACAATTATTATTTATCGACGTCAATCAGTAATCATTTAAAATCGTTAAAATTATCGAGGATGTACAACGTAAATAATCATACTACACACACGTAACCATATTGTCTACACAATCAGTTGCCTGAAAATCTGCTAACATTATGGATATTCTTTTTTTTTAGAGGACGGATGTTCAAACAATAGCAGTGTGAATCTTCAAAACCTAAGTCAAATGCCAAACGTATGAGGCCCACGAACGAGATTTCCGTTCTCACCCTCAGTATCAACAGCTTCCGTATTTTTCACCAACGGCCGAGATCATATCAATACGCATTACATCTCGCGGTTGCTATTCCCGCCACGCCAGGGATCGGAAATTAGCGAAATTACAAAAACAGACACGTATATTTTACGAGTTCCGTTTCATTTTCGGTTTGACATTCAATCGGAGAGCTCAGAAAAGGGAAGCGAAAACCAGAATTTCTGGAGAGATCGACACTCAGAGACCCGCCACTCGCCCAGAAGACACCCCAACCCGCAAAATCACCACCGCGCCGCCGTGGAACTGAACCGAGACCTGACCGCGTCTCCAAGTTTCGTTAGTAACTTGGGTATTTTCTTACTCTCATTCCCAATAATCTTACTGCTATATTGTGATTTGTGGCTGCATTATACTCAATTCGAGTTTTCTTTGATTAATTCTGCAAAATCGAGTTCAAGCGCCAGCTACAGAAAGGTAACGAGCCAAGGAATTGCATTATTGGCAATGAGATTGGTACCGTCTTTTTCAAATCATTGATGCTACTAGGCTAGTCTCACGCAATTCTGAAATTCCTGTGGAAGTGATTGAGTACTTTCTCCTGATCAGGAGCTTGTATGTTGTTATATGGAGAGATTGAGGCGTAGGCTAGTACATTAGTTTCTCATTCATTGTTGCTCTTGGTTGAGAATGTCAATACTGAAACTGCACATTACTTTTGAGTGCATCTGCCATGCATGCTTGATTGACTATATTTATTTGAGCTCTTGTTTTACATTAGTGCAGTGATCAAAACCACAGATGCAAAGTTTAATTGCTTCTACAATGATCCATTTAGCATGCAAATGTCTGTAAAAATTGAATTGATGGGCCTGGTAATGAATCACAACTCCGTGACACAATGCATACAAAATGTAAATTACAGTAACGTTAAAGTATGTTTGGTTTGTATTGATGGGTAGAGATCCTGTTAACCCATAATCATACACTGCTTCTACATAAACTTTGTAGACATAATGAGGATACATCTACAGTTTGAATTGAACCGGCCACTGAGGTTTTGCTGTTTTCTTAAGAGTGCAAATGCTGATACAGGATATGGAAAATAGATTAATTGAGCTGGAATTATTAGAGAAAGCTCTGCTTGAAGGACAAGGTTTCAGTCCAACAGTCCGTAGGCTATGTGAATATCCATTCTTAAAAGCAATGCATGTGGCTCTGTGCTCCTTTTTTCTTATGTGAAGCCTCTAACTATAGTATTTTGGATCCTGTGTTGCTCAATTTAGATGATATCATGATGCAGCTACTTGATAAGGTCAAGTGTAATGCACTCAGTAGATCATTACTGACACTTTGCAAAGGTGTAAAGGGGTTAGCAGGTAAGAACTTTCAGTAAATGACATCGTTCCATATGTTTGTTTTGAATTGGGATTTATGTATAGGGATTCCAAACTACTTCGGTCAATTATTACTCATGTAGGACAGTTTGCATGCAAAGCTTCAATGAACATAATTTTGGCTGTTGATCCTACAGAATCTTATATTCCTCTGTGCAACTACCCACTGAAACCACCACTGGCTAAACCTGTTTTGTCTTCTTTGATCTATTCTATCTTTTCCTTTTCCTTTGGCTGTCATGGAGGAGGTTTGGAAGGTTTTGATTTTCTTCAATGTGAATATCAAACTGCAAAAAGTTACTTCATGTGTATGATATGGTCTGATGCAACTTATTTGGGTTTGGCATGATGGAATGCTATTCATGCCACATGCACAGTAGAAGGCATCTTTTATTGACACTTTTGAATGAATACAACAAATCCTTATCCTCACATAACTATACCTCTAAATATACTAATTATTGATTTTTATCTCAGAGAAGCAAGCAGCATGGAAAAGATCTGCCCAGCCATTCTCAAGTACACAACAGTTTGTTGTTGCAGGTGGTAATTTTAGGTACTCTTTTAACCCTCGTGTTGAATATTTTGATCAATTTGGTTTTAGTATTACAGTACTACAATAGGTTACCTAGTTTATTCTCTGAACATCGAGTTACCCTTTAGTCCAGAACTTAAATGCAATGCCTTAGTTTATATGCAATAAATAGATCAATTAATAATATGATAAAAAGAAGAAATAATTAGTTCTACTCCTGCACATGAATTTGTTGAATATCAGTCTCCCTTAGATGTTTCAGAAACAGATGATTGATTTTCCCTGCTGTGTCAACTTCTAATACGTGCTTGATAAATAATGGCCCATTATACTCTTTATTACCATGTGTAAAGTGCCTTGTATGTGCTCTTGAAAAGTAAGTAATAGCAATACTGTAACCAAAAAACAAAAGCCGTATACTTTAGTTAGGTTACTTAGGTAACATGTAATCATCATCAATACCCACGAGACTATAAAAAAAACGTTAAGGTTAGTAGTTGTTAATGACTCCCGTCATCTATGTCCAGGACAAATGGAGTCGGGCCCTTACACGTCTCCTCGTGATGAATTCGTGTGTTCTCTATTCATAAGGCGTAGCAGGTACCCAGCTAGCGTAGAAACTTTACCTCTGATAAATCCATTAACGCATTCATAAGCCACGTTGCTCTAGCTGGCCCCATATCTCGACGGAGAAAGCTCTAGAACCCTGCTAAGTTCCATACTGGCTTTACAAAGCCGCATCAGAATAAGGCATGGCCCATGAAATCTCGGTAGTATCGATAGAAGGCGCAATCCCTTATCGCATGGGCATGATGACGTGGCAGGTTCTCACGGGAAATGAATGTTTAATCCAATTTCACATTTCTAAAGGTGGTAACTTCCAATATTAAGTTAAGTTACCAATCTTATGCATCTTAGCCTTTAAAAACACAAATCTAATGCACATAAATGATATTTCGTTTCCACTCTAACTTTTAACTTTCACCTGATTGTTATTCTAAAAAAACAATAATAAACGGAGGTAGAAGTTTATTTTCACTATTTTCACAGTAACCCCCAATCAATTTTGATTGTACGTCCCAAATTATGATAAAAGAGGAGTTATAATAGATTTATGATTGTTGTACATAAAATTGTTGTCATCGTAACACAAAAATACGTTTTCTTAAACGATGCGTCATCGTTGTTGGTAACAAAGAAAAATATTCACCTAATAAAAACTTAATATGACCGATATTTGGTTCATAGTCAACTCAAACTAATTGAGAAAATGAAAATGAATAAAGATAAGAAGACTATCTTCATAGTGGGAAAAAATCGGTGCCTCAGTAATGTATAAAATGTTATTTTCCATATATTCTTGATCCCATTTAAGTTTTGAAAGCAACTCCACTATGCATTTGAGACAATATTTCATTTTCATTTCCATCAGCAAACATATTGGCAACAACAATCCTAGTTGAAATGGAACCATTCGTATCCACCAAGTTATAAACTTATTAAAGATTTTAAATAGCAAGTACAAAGGTCGATTACATAAGACTCTTATCTTGATTGACTTAACCTGACGATCAATCGAAACAGGAACAGAACCTTCCATATACAAGAATAACCTAAAACTAACAGCTACATAAACGACTTCGTTCGCTTCTCTACCGATCCATTTGACCTCCGATTCATGTAAAACATCCAGATATCTCAAAATCTCCAAGATCACCTCCCCATCAAGAACATCAACACAATTTTCAGTTTTTTTTTACTATAAACTTAGTATATATACTAATAATAATCTATACATTAAAAGACAAAAAATAGCAATAATGAATGTATTGTGACTTTGTCTCTTCTACCACATCACATCAACCACCATTCATAACCTTCTGCTGCCTGTGTTATATGATATCAAAGCCTACACATGTCCTGTATAGAAACTCTAAACGTCAGAAAACAAAAATCTCATAACTAATAACTAAAAAATATTAAATTCACACTAACTAATAATATTTAAAAGGGATAAAATCAAAAACCAACTGCAAACTTTTAAAAATGGCATGCTTTTTTTATTAATAAAAAAACAACGTCATTTTAATCAAAAAACAGCGTCATTTTCTTCTTTGAACAGTAAACCCGACAGTTGTTTTTTGATGATTCCAAAATTTGCAGTTGTTTTTTTGATGAAGCTCCTATTTAAAATTGCGTACGGTGTACTCATGATCAACTAGTTTTTATTGATTTATTAAATCTTGCATCAAAACAATATAATATATGCAATAATTTAGAATAGTTTAAGGACATAATGATACAAAAAGGTGTTTAATTATGTTTCTAATGTACCATGACATGTTTACTTCCAACGTAGTCCAAACATTTAAAAAGATTAGAAATCTTATGAACAAAGAAAAAAACAATGTTTCTTGTTTGGAAGGAATAAAGTCTCCATTTTTTGTTTCTGACTTTACCTTTTGTCTTGCTCTTTAACTATACAAAATAAAATGAAATGATACCATATTGCTACACAACCAATGACTTCATCATCCTAATCATTCCCCAAAAGTCCATTGTATTAATATGTAATTTCCATCCTATTGGATTAAAATTAAATATGTAAATATAGAGCTCCTCAATATAAATAAGAAAAACT
>JAYMSU010001125.1:0-11192 GCA_036897765.1 Erodium chrysanthum | reverse complement strand
CTCCATCTCCATCTCCATCTCCATCTCCATCTCTGGCTCAGTATTACCAGTAGCAGCAGAATTGAGCAGAACATGAGAGAATTTGTGATCCTTGGATCCTCCATTGTCACTCTAAGCTTCTCGAACAAGCACCACTACCACAACGCCAAGCCCTACAAACCTCCGCACTCCAAGCTCTCCCCCTCCACTCCTCCGCACACGCCGCACATCTCCGCCGCCGTTTCTCGCTCTCCTCTCCAATCCACCGAGTACCGTCGCAACACCGACCTCAAGGACTACGCCGAACTCGCCTCCAAGCACGCCCGAGATGGCCGTCTCGAGGATTTCGCGGCGATTGCCGAGTCCCTCATTGCCTCGGGCGTCGAAGCTGAGCATTTCGTTTCGGCTCTGAGCGTCGGTCACGTGGCTAAGGGCATTTCTGGGTGGCTCCGGGAGGGGAATGTATGGGGCTTAGTTGAGGTTCTGAAGAGAGTTGAGAAGTTGGGGGTTTCTCCGTTGACGTTGATGGATGGGTCTGCTATGAAATTGCTCGGAAACGAGTGTCGCCGGATCGCGAGGAGCTGCAGAGGGGTGTTTCCGCGGTATCGGTGGAGGCTGCAGAGCGGAGTAAGCCTTTGAGCTCATGGAGATCCTTGCAGGTAGAGACTATTAATTGCATTTTTTTCTCACACAATAGAGTGTTTCTGGAACAAAATTGATCAATTGAAGCATTTTATCATCACTGTTCCATATATTGGATTCGGAAGTAGCTGCAATTGATGTGTAAGAGGTTTGTAGTTAGAATAGGTTGTAAGTTAAGTTTAAAGGAAGTGAATTCTGGAGAAATGGAAACAGAAAGTAAATAAAATTGAGTTTTGAACTTGAACATGTAATCATTTCAAATGTCCCATAGAATTAATTTCATATGGAAATTAAAATTACCCTCAGAGAAAGGAAATCATGTAATGCTGTGGGGGAATTAGGCGTGTATTTATGACTTTATGTTATGTTTTTCATGTGGATTACAAATGGTTCCTTTGGTCCAGGCCTTCGTTTCCCAACCAAAGAACTGGTTGATCCATTTGACGTTATAAAGATTTGTGTTGATAAACGCAACCCAAATATGGCCATAAGGTACGATTAATTCATCATGAGTCGGTACTTGGTATTATGCCAATTCCTTGCATTCAGTTATCAAGGATGTATATGATTAATTCCTTAACAATCACATATGCAGGTATGCATACACTTTTCGGCATGCAGAGATATTGTACTGCAGCATAATTAAAGATTTTGGAAAGAAAGGAGACTTGGTGTCTGCTTTGAAGGCATATGAGGCATCCCAGCAAAAGATTACCAGTCCAAATATGTTTATCTACCGCACAATAATTGATGTTTGTGGTCTCTGTGGCGACTTCTTGAAATCTAGGTACATATATGAGGTACTTGTCTTTGCTTCCTTAAACAATTTATTACTTTTATGATTCAGATGTAGCTTTGCACATAACCACTATATGGTTTATCCATTACCAGAAGTATATGAATGATAAGAATAACGTTAGGATATGTGTATATAGGGGTTAGTTGTGTTCTGAAGTGTCACAGTCCTATAGTAGATATAACGGATAATAAGATACAGTTGGAAAAGCTAATTAAAATCATCAAAATCAGTACAGTATGGGGAAGGAATGTGAGGGTCGGGGTTTTCAGTAGAGTAAATTAGCAAGAACTAAGCTGCATGACGATCATTTTGTTCTCTGGAACTCTATATGTAACATGCAATCCTTTCAGATGTTTTTTTGATAAGCCATTTTTGTACCAAGATTTGGGCTTACTTGCTTATGTAGAAGGAAAGAGCACCAAACTTATGATTCTTTGCTTACACTAGGGTTCGAACTCTTGTCCTCCATTATATTGGAGGGAGCCCATAACCACTGCGCCAACTTGAACTGGTAATCCTTTCAGATGTTGCCATTTAGGTTCTGAGTTCTTATATGAAGTTGTATGCATGGGCTTTGTTGTAGGAGTTGCTTAGTCAGAAGGTCACCCCCAATATATTTGTCTTCAACAGTCTGATGAATGTGAATGCGAGTGATTTGAGCTACACGTTGGAAGTATACAAGAATATGAAGGTAAATCATTCTCATGCATATGAAAAATCTAAATCTTAGTAGGTTGGTTTATTTTTCAAATTTTCATGTATATTTCAAACCTAATCCATTTGCTTGTCCAGAATCTTGGTGTATCAGCAGATATGACATCTTATAATATCCTTTTGAAGGCCTGCTGTCAGGCAGGAAGGGTCGATATGGCCCAAGATATTTACAGGGAACTACAGCAGCTGCAATCTACCGAAGCGGTAAAGTTGGATCTCTTCACATACAGCACAATTATAAAGGTATATCCCGAAGTTATCATGATATCATTTTCAGTGCCTCCTTACATATTGTTCATGTGTTATACTGACATAGTTCCTGCATATATATTTTGCACATAAGTTAGTACCTTAGCTTGATATCTATCCATACAATACTTTTCAGGTCTTTGCAGATGCAAAATTATGCCAGATGGCACTAACAATCAAAGAAGATATGCTATCAGCAGGTGTAATTCCAAATACAGTTACATGGTCTTCTTTGATAAGTGCATGTGCCAATTCCGGGCATGTGGAGCAAGCAATTCAGTTATTTGATGAGATGCTTTTGGCTGGCTGTGAGCCTAATGCACACTGTTGCAACATCCTGTTACATGCTTGTGTTGAGACTTTCCAGTATGACAGAGCTTTTCGTCTTTTCTGGTCTTGGAAGGGAGGTAAAATTTCAGAGACTTGTACAGAAGATAACAGCTGCAAGGCCGACAATACAAGAGGGGAAGAGAAATCATCACCTGAACATTGTGTTACTAGTAAGGCAGACTCCATATTTAGGAGTCATTCAAGTTTAGCAAAAACTTTTTCCTTCAAACCCACTACTGCGACATATAACACATTGATGAAGGCTTGTGGCACTGATTACTACCGCGCAAAAGAAATGATGGACGAGATGAAGCAACTAGGTCTTTCTCCTGATAAAATAAGCTGGTCGAAGTTGATAAATATATGTGGATTATCAAGCAATGCAGAGGGTGCCATAGAGGTAATTCATATATATTCTCCTGTTAGAATCTGAGAAACTATTGTTATTACTTTTGTTCTTTATTTAACTATGATTCTTTGAGTTCATATACATGAAAAGTACTTGATATTGCTTAGGTGCAGTGTTTATACAGTTGTAATGTAGCCTCATGGGGTACATTTTGAGCTCCAATTAGAACCCTGGATGATCTTTTTTTGTTTCATCGGTCTTCAGATAAAATACCCATCATCCATGTGCAATTTGATATGGAGATTGTATGACTTTTAATCCCAAAATCACTACTGGAGAATTATATAAGGCAAACTTCCTCAGTGGAACAATAATGGCAAGATGGTAAGGGACTTTAGCACCCAATGGGTTCAAAGTTGCTATGAAGCAGCTATGAAAGTCAGATTTGTCTCAATATGTACCCTACTACCAACGAAGAACATGAAGAACCAACCCTGTTTTTCAATGAGTTCAGAGTTTTATCTAACTCTGTTAACTTCACATGGTTATCTGCCAAACAATTTAGTTCCTCTGGTGATTCTGTAATTCGTAGCTTGATATACTGCATTCAATACCTTTTTAACTTTCATAAGCCATTTAGCCCTTCATGTCTTAAACAGTTAATTTGTACCATATAGTCCATAATGATATAATGTTCTCTTAACTTGTCTTTCTCTCATGGCAGATTTTAAGAAGTATGGATATGGATGGGATTAAGCCTGATGTAGTTGCGTATACAGCAGCTATTAAGGTTCAAAGCTCACTTGTTGTAACTCTGTTTTTGACATGCACACTCTAGTTCTTATTTCATGTCATGTTATATAGGTTTGTTTCTATTATTGATATGTCATGGTCTTTCATTCCTAGGTTTGCGTGAGAAGTAAAAAGTTGAAGCCAGCTTTCTCGTTATATGAAGAAATGAAAATTTCCAATGTACGACCAAACCTGGTAAGTGATACCGCTGGGGAGTTGATATATGATTTACTTAAAAATAGGAAGAGTTGTGAATATGGAATATGTCAATTGTGGCTCGTAGCAAGTTATCATCTCGGCATATTGTCCTTGCAGGTGACTTATAATACACTTCTAAGAGCTCGTAATAGATATGGTTCTGTGCATGAAGTACAACAATGCCTGGCTGTATATCTAGATATGCGAAAAGCAGGGTAAGTTGTAATCTAGTGATTTTTGCATTGCCATTTTTTTTCATCAAGTTATTTAGGGATAATCTTACAAAAGTAGGCTAATCTTGTCACCTTTTCACTTAACTACACTGATTTTTAAATTTTCTCACCTAATGTACTCTATTTTTGTAATAAATGACAAAATACCCTTACAACTATTTAGGAAACTCGGGCAAAATTTACCATAGCAGTGGCATATTTTTAGCAATTTCAAAGTTAATGAAGGGTATTCTTCAATTCTTGTCATTTATTACCAAAATAGAGTAAAGTGGGAAAATTTAAAAGTCAATGTACTCAAGTGAGAAATGTGATAAAGTTGTGTACTTTTTGTGAGATTATCCCAATTATTTACTGTTCTTTTCAAATCATGGATATTATACCAGCCACCATTTTTATCATCCCTTACTGTTCTTTTATTTTTATTATTATCAGCCATTCCTAATCTACCCCTATCCCCATCCCTGCCCCCAAGCAGAGGACCCACTACGATTCTGTCACCCCTTTCTGTTATATTTGTATGCTACTGTAAGTACCGAAGCTTATAAAAAAATCAGTTATTTTAGGTACAAATTGCCTCGACCCTTTTTATTGTTGATTTTGCTGGTTTAAAGCCTCATTCTCAAATGCCTGTACCTATATATACCAACTTCCTCTTGATAATTAACATATGACCATAAAGATATGTGGACAATGGGGTATAACATCATACTTTGTAATGGGATTATCATGAGCAAGTTTTGTTCCAGTGTTCATACTTTGGAGAAATCTTTGTTCTCGCGGCTAAGCATTTAAATTACAGGTATAGGTCCAGTGATTACTATCTCAGGGAACTTATTGAGGAGTGGTGTGAAGGAGTTATACGGGACAGTGACAAGAATCAAGAAGAGGTTAACTTGTCAGACAGAACTGTCTCTGAAAGAAGACCTCAGAGTCTACTACTTGAGAAAATTGCTGCACACTTGCAAGAGAGCGCTGCTGAAAGCCTCACTATTGATCTTCGGGGGCTTACAAAGGTAAGAGTTGGTATCATCCGGGTTATGAGTTTTATATGAAATCTAGGGTTCTAACCATAGTTTCCCCATTTTTTGTTTGGGAAATGGTTGGACAAGTATTAAGCTTTTGGTCTTGCTTTGTGATAAAATATCCTCATTATGCATAATATGAAAATTGAAGCCCAAATTGTTGTCCTTGCTGTTCTATAGAGATAGTTTCTTGTTTATATGCTCTCCTTTGGACAAGTAAGCTTTCGGTCTTGCTCTGCTTTAAAAATATCCTCTTTTGGCATAATGTGCAGGTTGAAGCTCGAATTGTTGTTCTTGCTGTTCTACGGATGATCAAGGAGAAGTATACTATAGGTATGGACCCTTACTCATTATCCATTCTAAATATTCTATCCACAAATTCAACATAGAATGAATGGATAATTGGCAAAAAGTGTGGACTTTTTGTAGGTTGGTGCCATTATCTTCAAACTGTCGTGAGTTGTGACCCTGAACTTAAATTTTGTTGCACTTTCCCTGAATTTATTCTGAAATGACTATTTTGCCCTCAAAATTTTAAATATAAATAAACAGAAAGTTAAAAAAAACACAAAATCTAGAATTTTCATCAACTTAATTTCCTTCATCTATGTACTTAAGGGTGTGTATTCGACTATTAATAATTTTTTGCAAATCATAATCGCTTTTTTTCATCCTACTAACCAATTATAAATCAATCAGCGAATGTCATATAATTGCCCCATGAACTTTTTTGAGTATGTTCACTATCGATTTAAAATTTGAAAAAATTATTTGATTGTTGTAGTAAAATTTGAAAACCGATTTTTTATTTTATTTTGCGTGTTCACTTTTGTGATTTAAAATTTAAAGGGCAAAATCGTCATTTTGACAAAATTGACACAGCCACAAAATACTAGTTGAGGCTCACAACCTGCAACAGTTTAAAGATAGCTCATGATATTATTATTTTTGCAATTATCCTTAGGATGAAACTCATTCATCACAGTAAGTAGAAGTCACCGGGAAGGCTAGTCAGATAATCCAACTTCAACCATTTTGATTCTGTCTGGTTTTCTGGCTGCAGGAGATTCAGTGAAGGATGACTTGCAGATTATTTTAGGTGTCATTAAATCGAGCTTGGACTCTGCCAAAACTCAGGTGAAAGATGCAGTAACTAAACTTCTGAAGGAGGAACTGGGACTTGAGGTTCTTTTTGAGGAACCCAGAATTGCTGATGATGGTTTGGAAGCTTCCACCAGGAGACCAGTAAATATACAAAGGTTAAAGGTTACAAGAAAATCATTGCGTAGTTGGCTGGAGAGAAGAGTGCGCAGTCTCGACCAGAAGACGATCATTTTGTGAGTACTAGCCTTAAATTTTGTACACAATTCTTTGTTGTAATCTGTATGTACATTTCTTCACGACAGTACAAAAATAAGTCTGCTGTGAATGTAACTTGCAAAGGAGTTCAATAAAAGATTGTGCGCACGACATACACCAAATGGAACTTGTAAAGGAGTTTAATAAAGAGATCATGTGTATGATATTGATGTAAATGCAAGAATGCTACACAGATTTCATAAATCTTGTTCATTGAATGGTAGTATATGTACAAGGAAAGCAGGAAAAAACTATTCTAAGAGACATGAATTTTGTTATACACTCCATGAACATTGTATCAAGTTTATAGTTTACACATATAATATTGGTTGGTTGGAACACTGAAACCGAACACTGTGCTTGAGGTAAGAGAAAGTGAAATACATAGAAATCACTTCTTTTTCTCCGAGCAGCATGCTCTTAAGACATCTTCAATTTCTGGTTCATCCCCTGCCTCCTTATCCTGTTCATATGAAGGAATCTGATTATATTCTAGAAAAGATTGGAGATTGCTAGCTAGCAAGCCCAGTTCAACTGTCTCAGTTGGAATGAATCTCTATATTATCATCATGGCAACAAAGAAACTATTTGGCACGCAGCAATATGGTTCTTGTTGCACATGTTAGATTAAGAAAAAGGGAAATATGTGGATCCATCTGGAGGACTTACCTTGAACATGTAGAAAATGTTATCTTTACCCGGACCTGCAACAATTATTCCACCTTGCTGCCTGATAAACAATTCAAAAGATGGTTGATATCAGATCTTGACGGAATTGCTTTTTAGTAAAATGCTGATATTTAGTCATCATTCCTATTGGAAACAGCAAATGTTTTCATCAATGATTAATCTAAAAGCATATGAAAACTTTTATCTAAAAAAAAGTTCATCAATGATTAATCTGTCTTTGACGTGTCACATAACTTGCATGCAAAATCTATTATTTTACTTGTTAATTGGGAAAAATCTATAACCAGATTGCTTTGGCTGCTTCTGCAAATGAAGTAAACTCAAATCAAACATCAATTAAAGATATTGGTCAGCTATCTATGATTCCCCTGTTTGAGCACTACATGAATGGAGAACTTACAAGTAATGAAACGTGAATCATACTCATTAATCTAGCTTGTACTTATTAAAGATAATTCACATACCAGCCACCTCTGGTCCTTGTGTCTTTTTCAAATGAAAGCTTCCAGTCTTGCCTGTAGCCTTCCCTGTAGGATTGTATTATCTGAAGAGCTGCCTACATTATAAACCATTAAACTCAAATATGAAAATTTCGAAGGAAAAATTGCACTGTATAGTGTGTACTATACAGCACTTCAATCATTCACAACGATTGCAACACATGGAGCAACAAAAAAACACTTTTACCTTAGGAGTAAACGTGGTTGTCACCCCAGAAGCAAATTGGAGTGCTTGGTATGATTTGTAGCTAGGATCCGCATAAACTTCTGAAGCAAATAACAAAATCGCTATTCAGTCACTATAGAAACAATGCAACCCAGCATCTACCTGTCTATCACATAAAAGAACTTGAACTGTACAGAAAAAGCCCTCGTTGCTATTATACAAACCACTGCTTAAACATCTTAAGAGAATTACTATTTTGATAATCAACCCATATTCATTATCTTGCAGAAACGCACCTCCTTGGAATTTTGTCTGTTCATAGAATGTTCTTGCCTGCATCAAATGACTGATGATAATTAAAAGATGGTTCAAACTATTCACATGATACTACAAACTGAAAACTCAAATCCTGGAAGGAACTTTGCAGGAATATAAAAATGTTCCAACAACACACTACAACTGAAAAATAGAAGTTGTAACTTTTCCCCAGAACTTATACGAATTAATAGAGATATACAGATATAGTCGAGGGATGTATGAACTGCTCAAATATGAAGTACCTGATCAACACTGCCAGGTCCAATTAAAACGAGTGCAACACCAGCTTCATCCATTACATCCTGTTAATACATAAGACCCATATCATCATGCGTATGCAAAATGGGATATTTGTCACGATCCTATGAGAACAGATAATTAAGACTTTCAAACAGTATAAATTTACAATGGGCAAGAAAAACAAGATAGTCCTCCAAAAGTAGCATATTTAGACACTAATAGAAACAAACTCACAATAAGAGCTAGACTAGTGAACCAAACACTAATTCGATGAGAACAACAGAAAATAGGCTATGACATGAACTTGTTAGTCCTAATGAGTCATTACCTTCTTGGCAGCAAGAAAATCAGCTCGTCTGCGACAAAGGACACATCTGAAAACATAACAACAATTATTTATCATGAAGATCATATAATATGCATATGATTAGAACAACTAAAATTAGCTCAAATTTTGTTAAAATGGAACTAGAATTACCCAAAATGGCGAGCAAATGCCACCACAGCTGTCCGATCCTTCCACAGATCAGTAATTGGAATTGCTTTCCCATTTAAATCAAACACTTCCAGATCATCAATCGGATATGCAGATTGTTCCTTAGATTTCCTCTCAGTTCCTGTTTAAATATTAAAAATCCAGTCATCAACGGGGTTCAATTCAGATATGATCGAAAATTTCGCAAAACCCCCCAAATACCTTGATTTTCCTTCGTTCTCTTTGGAACCAAACAAAAGATACCACAGTGATTCAAAAACAGAATTAAGAAAACTAGCCTGGAGATCCGGATACGGCAGATGCTACGACGCGACCTTGCCGCGGCGATAACCGAATCGTTCCGTTTCGGCCGGCGAGAACCGGAGATGAGCCGAGACACCGAATCGGCGGTAGGGTTCGGGGCTCGAGAACCGAAGGTAGAGCGATGCTTCGTTTGGGCTGAACCGTGCAAGGCGAGAGTGCTGGAGAGAGTGACGCCATGGGTGCAGAGAGAAGCTGAGACTGAAGAAGCTTGGTTCGATTTAACGGTTTCTGTTGTGGAAGAGGAAGTTACACGTGGCACACGCAGAAGCGCCTGCAACATTGGGCCTCGAATGTGACGCAACACTTTTTTTGGGCCGCGATTGAAGTGCACGATCTAGGCCCGTACCTTTGTCTTGTTACCATTTGGGTCTTAACTCTTGTAAACAATCATTTTCCAACACGTAAGAGAAAAACCGAGCAATATTGAATATCTACTTGATAAACTCGTAAAAGAACATGGAAAGATCACCTATTTTGCATTGTCTCCTTTAGTCATTAGTATATGAGATATGTTTGGTTGCATAAGTTTCTGAATTTATTAGAAGTAATCTTTACCTATGTGGGTTGCATATGCATAATAATTGCAAGAAGGCTAAGCTATGAACTTTCTTTGTTTTTCTTTGAGTCAAGTATGACATGATATGTTGACTACACGTAGTGATTTATACATGTTTTATGGAAATTTTTTGCATTTAGGTTGTTAGTTGAGTCAGCATTTGCATTTGCATATTTTACTTGTTTTCAATAACCTGGATACGTCGAGATCCGCCTACGAGCCTTGAGCCGCGGGGTTTCGCTCGACACCTTTATCAGAGTTTAGGTTGTGTTTTTGTTCTTTGCTTACTCGAGGACGAGTAAGGTTTATGCGTGGAGGACTTGATGATACCTGGGGGTGGGGGGTGTGAGAAGATCAATCTATGTGTTTATCTGGTCAATAGGTTGTTTGTTGTGTTCATTAGGTTTGCATGTAGGTTAGTTTCATATGCATTCACGTTTTTTTTCACCTTTATTTTCCATAGTACAACCTCTTGATTTTTAGCATGTATATGTGATCTGGTATAGGTTTATGATTATGGATAGTTGATTTGGATTTGATATGCTGGATAATGGTTTTATATGCTTTTGAGCTTTGGAAGATTGTATGATTTGAGAATTGATTACAAATCGAGCTTATGTTGTTGGATTGTGATTTGTGCTTGAGCTTCATTTTTGAAAGAAAAAAATTCTCACACGTAACACATTGCTTGATTGTGTTAGTATTATTAAGTTTGTTTTGGTAGTGACCTATAGGAGGGTATGATTGTGCTCCAATGCTTGCTTGCAAGTATGAGCTGCCGCCCGGATTGCCTTGTTTTGAATGGATTGGTTATCGGTGGTCGATCTTGGTTAGGTGTCTCATGAGGCATCTCTCCTGGGTTAGATTCATTGGGAGTCAGTTACTCAAAATTTTGGTTCTCCTGTCCTCTTACGAGCTCATGCGATTGCGCTCAAAAGGTCATAGCATGTAGTGAGTTTGTAGTTTCATCTCTACCGATCCCACTGCTTTTAGCATGTACCGTTTTCCGGATTCCTCTTTTGGTTCTCATGTCCTCTTGTGAGCTAGTGCGACTGCGCTCAAAAGGGCTAACAACTAGTGAACTTGTAGTTTTATCTTGAGGTTTGCTTTCTGTTGAGTATTTATTAGAGATATATTGTGGTAAAAAATTATACATCCGGTCGAAAAAGGCTAAAGGATACTGGTTCTTAATAAAAAATAATTTCAAAAAGCATCAAAAGAAAAAAAAAATATTTCCCGATAAATGCTTGATTAGAG
>JAYMSU010001124.1:0-11194 GCA_036897765.1 Erodium chrysanthum | reverse complement strand
CACCCCCATTTTACTGATGGGGGGCACAACCACCACTAAGACCCAAAAATCAGACGATTCGAGTACACTAGTTTGGCTAATATCTTAAAAAAAAATAACATTAATCAGGACGTGTACAGTACCGGTTTTCCAGCCCATTTACAGTTATGGAGCCTCGCAAAAGAAGATGGGCTGGACTGTGTACACGAATGGGCTTGACATGGCCCAATACGGAGCCGGTATTGGTCGTCCCAGTTAAATAAAGCGCGAATGAGCTAGGGTTTTAGTTGCTTCGTTGATAGTTCTCTCTTCTTCGCGGCCGCTCTTCTCCTCCCCAGTGCCAGGAGTCCTCCGAACCCTATCGCCATGGTACTCTCTCGATGACCCTTCTCATCATTTTTCTCTAATTTGTGTTGTTAATCGCCTTTTTCTTCGTCACTGATGTCTTGACACGAGCACCGATCGTTTCTAATGGCGTTGCATTCGTTTTGTTGCAGACGAAGCGAACGAAGAAGGCAGGAATCGTCGGCAAGTTCGGTATGTGCTTCTCTTTTCTGTCTAATCTCAAATGAACTTTTATAAGTGTAATAAGTGTGCCTCTACTTTGTTGGTATATTTTTTTAGACTGAATCTGTGACTTTTTCATGAGTTTTATTATGAATCCTGATTTGTGGATCTGTGTATTATTAGCATGCTGTGTAAGTGTGAAATGAAATGGTTCAGTATGGGTTTGTTTTAATCTTTGGATTTGTTGATGTTATTTAACTTGATGTGCTCATAGATGCTGTTGTGTTGGTCTTTTTGAAGATCCAGTGTTTATTTGTGGCATTGAATTGCTGAAGTTGTGTTGTACTTAAAGCTTTCACTCTGAAACCATGAGCAATGCTCTTTTGTGAATTTTAGGGTGTGTGCCATGATCTAATGCATGTTAGAAGTTAGTTTTGATATAGGTCTTTAACTCTTGTTTGAAGATAAACAATTACTAGTTGTCATGCATTTCTGCTTTGAAATGGGTATTATGATGCACTTTGTAAGTCTGTTTCAAGTATAAATGTGTCTAGTGTTTATTTGTGGCATTTAATTGCTCAAGTTGTGTTGTACTTGAAGCTTTCACCCTGAAACTATGATCAATGCTCTTTTATGAATTTTAGGCTGTTAGAACTTCGTTTCTATAAGCCATTTTTGTACCAAGATTGCTTCTCACTTGCTTATGTAGAGGCAAAGAGTACCAAATTTATGGTTCTTACTCATAAGAACCCTTACCCCCGGATTCAAACTCTGGTCCTTAATAGTGTTGGAGAGAGCTTTTAACCACTGTACCAACTTGAGTTCTGTAACTGTTGTTTGAAGATAAACCAAGTATTGTGATTACTAGTTGCCATGCATTTATGCTGTGAAATGGGAAATATGATGCAATTTGCAACTCTGTTTCGTGTGTAAATGTGTTGTTGGTGTTTGACATCTAATTTGTGTATTCAGGTACCCGTTATGGTGCCAGTTTGAGGAAACAGATTAAGAAGATGGAGGTGAGCCAGCACAGCAAGTACTTCTGTGAATTCTGTGGAAAGGTAAAACCCGTCTTAGTTTTAAGCTCTACTTTGTTCCATTACCTGCTTTGGGTCTGAATCTGATCATTTTATTCAACTGATGCAGTATGCAGTGAAGAGGAAGGCTGTTGGCATTTGGGGGTGCAAGGATTGTGGCAAAGTCAAAGCAGGAGGCGCCTACACCTTGAAGTAAGCAATCCTCACAAACTTCAGTCTTTTTTTTGCACTTCCTCTGGAAATATCTAATCAATTCCTGCTTTGCCTCTATACAGCACTGCCAGTGCCGTGACAGTGAGGAGCACCATTAGGAGGTTGAGGGAGCAAACTGAGAGTTGATCATCTTTACCGTGCTTATATGTTGGTTTGCTATGGCAACAGAACCTTTTGAGTTATGTTATATTTGAGTTGCTTCTTTGATTAGGATTATCGATATGTTGCTTGCTGTTCTCTTTATGGATCTTCTTAAATTAAAATTTAGCTGTTTTCACTGTTGGAATCTTGATGTTACAGTCTACTAAATATAGTTGTTGGGTCTTTCTAGTTATTCACGGAATCAGAACTTGTTATCACAAATAAGCCCACAATTCAAACTACTTTCAATTGGAACTACGCCTTGTTATATTGTGAAGGCTGTAAATGGATGAAGGGTTTAAATGTTATTAAGCACGATTCAGATAATACAATAATAATTGAAAATTGTGTTTACAAAATTGGGTTGATTATGGTCGGATTACTTTTATTTCACATAATTTCCTTGATTGAAACATACCGTCCAATTTTTTGAAGTTTGGATTTCTGGTACGATTAACAATATTGTTAGAATAATTTGTTTATTATTCATTTATTTTAAATGATGAAGGTGCTCTCAATTTTGATCTTTAGACACTCCTATTCGAGTGGAATCCAAACTAGATAGAAAACACAAGTCAAGCCTTGAGGACGGTAAACATCAATTTCATAACGAAGAATCATAACTTTGGCAATCCTTACTTCTATATGTGTAAATGAACTCAAACCTAATATAAAAATGACTTAACAAAAAAACCTTTGACCTTAATGCTGTAAATGAAAATGGTGGAATCAAAAAAAAAAAAAATGATATCATCCACATTACATGAAAATCTGCTAATGACCAATCTCAAGAAGAGTCCTCAATGCTTGCTTCTTGACCACCTTCCCATACAATCCTCTTCCAAGACTCAAAACCCTCTCCATTTGCACCAATCCACCACTCTTCTTAAAACCCTCCACCACCACCCTAACCACCCTCTCATCACTCCCCACCGCCTCCACAACACTCTCCACCACCACCTCCGCCGCCGAGTGGTATTGAGGATACACGCACAGCATCGGTCAATTTGGCGGCGGACTTCCTCGGCTGCCGCGAGGCCGGCCGTCCGCAACGTGGACAACAACTTCAGGAAGGCGTATCATTCTGATTACATGAAATGGATAACCAAGGAGCAGGAGATCCTCGATGACATCAGCCCCATTACTTCACTCGCCCAGGAAATTCTTCACTCCGATAGGTCAGTCTGCTATCTAATTTTATCCTCTCCCACTCAATGTCTTTTTTTATACATAATTTAGGGTTGCTTGTGTCCCCATTTTGTTTGAAATATTAATTGAGTTTGAGTGGAAAGATGACGAAGAAAAATCATCATACAATATTGTTTGTTAGATATAATGATTGAGATTCAAGCTGATACCTAATGAAAGAAATTGAGGTTTTGATTAGGTATGTTGTTGTAGGCCAGTTTGAAATCTTGCGTGATAAGGTATTCAAATGCTCTATAATCTATTATTAAGTGCAAGGCTGAGTTTTGAATCAAACCAAAATAAAATTCTCTTCTTTTCCATGGTCAAATGTAGTTTGATTTTGGTTCATTTTTCTCTTTAGCTCCTGCTACGCCCACCTGCCATGGTTTTACTTCTTTCATTCCTTTAGTGAGGGTTTGGAATGTCATAGTAAGACGCCTCATTTGGTAGGCTCATCATGAGGTGGGGGTTATTGTGTCAATCTGCAGCTTCATGACGAAAATCTGCAGTTTGAGTCAAGAATCTCCATCTACTATCAATTCACTCGCCAGCCCTTTGACTTTTGCATTTCCATTCCTTCAATGATCAAAATCCTTTGAAGATAAAGGGATAATTATAATGGAAACTGATGTCACTAATTTGTTAAGGCACTAATGTCATGGTTCCCAAACCTTTGGATGTCCACCGTTTTGTTGTTTAAGAAACTTGTTACACTTCTGTTCCCCTAGTTTAACTGCTTGGTAATGCGGGTAAGTAGTAAAGCTGAAAATGGAAGATTATTGTGCACTGCAATGTTCAAATCATGATCAGTCATTGACTGTCACTGGTCAGTGCTGCCAATTCTTTGGCCACCTTAATCATCTTGTCTAGATAACGAGACACCTGAGTTTCATGTTGCATCTTGTTTGGAAAGAAGTGCTGCTAAAGTAGTGCCTAGTTACACTTCTAGGCACAGTACTGTGTTCAACTAAGGGATTACATCAAAGTTAGACTAGTGCTAGAGGTTACTTCCCCTCACAACTCGGACTTGAACAGGGAATATAGTAATGGGAAGGAAAGACAAATGGGTCAGAGACCCAAACCAAGCACTGATGTTATCATTGTTATGTTAAAACCCGATCAAACTCAAAGCTCATGCTGATGGGTGGAGGCATCAAGATGCTTGTCAAGTGGTCAGTCTAAGGTAACACTCTTCCAGTGTGGGACACTTCAATGGGTAGTACGGAAGAAGTTAATTACTTGCATGAAAAAAAAAAATTCTTCTAATTCATCTACCTTATCCGAATCAGAATACAATGCCAATAGCAACCACACTTTCCAATTAAGATCCATTAATCATCTCTTCCCTTTGACCTTAGCTTTAGGGGAGGAAAGTATGGAGTTTTGAGGCTCTCATCTATGAAGGAACCTAATACAGAACATCAATATTTATTGAGCAAGAATTGACTTTGATGGGTGGTGATGCATGAGGTTCTTAGTAGAATTGATAGTGATGCATAAGCTATAAGCCTCTTAGTGAATTTGATAGTGACACAGAGATTTAGTTAGATTTGATAGTGTGGAAGTATGAAAAACCTAACGGATGATAATACAGAGCTACTGGTAGTCTTATCTTGTCCTTACCCAATTTGTGTAACATTAGTTGTATTCATGTGCGCACATGATCTATTGCTCTCTTTTAGGCTCTTTCTCTAATTCCCCAAAGGTTTCAGACCTGTATATTCTGTATCATGCATTGTTCCCTCTTTACATTTGATTGATTCCTTGGTGGCAGGTATATGGATGGTGCACGACTAACAGCTGAAGATGAGAAAATTATCTTAGAAAAGCTTCTTGCTTATCACCCACACTATGTAGATAAAATTGGATGTGGTCTCGATTCTATTATGGTAAGCTGCAGTGTTGAATTGCTTTTATCATTTTTGATATACCCTTCAAGGGATTCTTTTACAGCCATCCCATGTTTGTTTTCAATATGCTCCTGTCCTAGGCCATTCACGAATCGCATGATTGATAAAACATCTTTGGGTCATCGTGTAGTGTCCCATGTTTGCTTTTTTGAATGTTTTATTCTCTTCCTCTAGATATTATATTTTCATGTTCTTGTTCTATTGTTTATAGGCAATATGTTTTAAATTTGACCCTCCCCATTCGCTCAATGAGATTCTTGTTCCATATTCTCATTTGTCTAACAATTGTAATGTTTGTTGGGGCATTAGCCTAATCTTTAGTACAACTTAATCTATTGTTCATGCAGCCAGAATTTGCAAAAGTGTAATAAAAATATTTAGGCTGTTTATAATTGTAACAGATACTCATTGTGAATTTCAATCTTCCCTGGAGAGGGACCTAGTAGGCTACATTGTTTGTTAATTTGTAGTTAAACCTTGGAAATTGAGTACTCCATAATGTTGCAAATGAAATAAATGTTTTTCTTCGGAATGTCAACAGAAAGTAGCTGTTGATCAACAGAAGTCATTTGGTGAATAAGCCTTATTGGATTACCATAGATGTGGTAATCAAGTTAGCTGGTTGGTTTGCAAGGTTTATAATTGAAGCAAAGCCTTAGTGTATTTTTATTTTTGTGTGCTGCCAATGTGTTTTTCTCTCTTTTGTTTTGAAGATACTTGGTGCTCTCGGCCATGCGCAAAAGTCATGTGTAATTAATCATTTTCTTTGTTACTCTCACCCCATACTTAATATTCAATTTCTTTTTTTGTGGCATCTATAGGTTGAAGAGCTTTCTTTATTTGTTTGCTTGGATTTATTTGTTGGTCTGGCTGTGTATCAAAGTTTTAGTAGTTGGTTTTTTTCTCAGCCGTGTTGATTATTGGTGATATTCTAATGATGACTATCTGATAGGGGTGTTTTATTTATGTAATTATAATTTGTGAAGGTTGATCGGCATCCCATATTTAAGGGGACAAGGTGCCTATTTGTGGTGAGAACGGATGGGGCATGGATAGATTTTTCGTACCAGAAATGTATCCGGTCATACATCCGACACAGGTACCCTGCCCATGCAGAAAAATTCATCCGAGAACATTTCAAACGTTGAAGTGCAGCTAGAGATAGGTATGAATATAACCAAATTGATCTTGGTCTGTGGGTAATCTGAACTACCTTGTCAGTTCCAAGCTATACCCACAGACGGGCTAGATGCACCATTTTGTCAATGTGGTAGATAATCAATCCTTGGTTGGCTGCTATAAAGTTTGTATACATTTGGAGACTAAGAAAATGATTGAACTCAAGTGTGAAGCATCAGTCCCTTTTGTTGGTCTGGCTATTGTGTTTTGGTTAATATGCTTTTTCTTGTGAGAATCTCAATCCATAGTTGTGAGTGAGAGTGCCAAATGCATGAATTTGATTAGGGTGTTGTTGCATTGCAATTTGCATATATAGTGTTACTGTAGTGGTGGTCTGCACCAGAAGCAGACGTGTATAAAATTCATGAGTTCCAATAAAGGGGTTTTGCTTTCTGTGCAACCAAATACCAATAGTCTTTGACCACAATGATCAAACACTCTGTTTATTGCTTACTGGGTGGTCAGGTGAATCCTTCACATCAATGTAAAAAGTATGGTTATCTGAAGATGTTTAAACTTGTTCTACCTTTTTAGTTTCATTTTCTTCTTCTTTTAGCCTTCAAACCGACCCAATATGAATCACATAAACAATTATTTCAAGTACAGAGGTAGAAGTTATGATAGTTTGAAGATTAGTGGTGCGTTTTAAACTTGTTTAATATTCGCAACTTCTATTTTCGGCCTTAAAATTTACACAAAATGAAATAAAGTAAAGCAAAGAGAAAGTTGCCAAAGTGTGAGTAGAAGCAATTGATCACAAAATAAATAAGCATGCATGAATGAGCATTGATCCCGGTTTGAATTGCAAAGTGAAATGAAATCATGAGTGAGTAACATTGCTCCATTCCATGATAAAAGTAAAAGTAAAAAGCTAAAGGAGCTTTAGATGCACACAGACAGACACAGTAGAGTAGAGTGGGTTGAATACCTGATTTGTATGCGTATTTACTACTTTTAAGTTGACAAAAATTGCATATAATGTGATAATGGATCACACAAACACAATCCACCTTCACTTAAGGTATTATTGGTTGCTATTTTCATTTCCTTTGGATGCAGCCTCAAACTCCTTTTTCAAATGCTTTCAAGGGGTATGCATTCTTCATCTAAGTTGTAGTAACTATTGACATCCATCTGCCCATCATCACCATCTCATTTCTTGTCTCTTCCTCTCCCACTGTCATCCACACCACACTTACATAAGCTCCACCGATTGAGTCACATTCTCATGGCTCTCTCTCTCTCTCTGTAGTAAGTTAAGTAAACAATTATGAAATTTGCTTGTATAAGTTAAAAGTTGTTGACTTGCTAGGCAATAATGATATTTTAAACTTACCAATACAATTTAAGTCATGATAATAGTATAAACCTTAATCTTAAAAAAAGCTGAGGATGGAATTGGGTAACAAAGGGAATGATTCAATTTCCAACTCCAAGTAGAGAGTTTTGCTTAGTTGCTTTACTTGTCTATGTGCTGCTGCTGCATTGCACATATCATATATGTTTGTGCTTACTGCAAAATGACATCATTTGTATTTTGTTTACATTTCTCAAGTATTACAAACACATCTCCTCTGCCTCTGACAGACTACAACATCAACAGATTTTGAAAATTAAAGAATTATCCAAACATTGTTCAATATCAAACCATTTTGGCCTCAGTCATGTGTTTTACAATTAATGGAGACTGACCTTAATTTAATTGATGGTAAATAAATATGTTTTGTGTGTGTGCATGGAATTGGAAGGTGAGACTGAATAAATAAAATTGATGATTTTAAAATTAATAAGAGAATCAATTACGGAAGTTAACATAAAACTGAAAAATGAAAATGAGAATTGAAGTCCATCTGTTTCTCTTTGGTTTGGGCAGTAGAGACTAGAGAGTTGTGTGGGTCCTCCATCACCATGACACGATTCAGTGTGAGTGGGTACATGCTAATGCTCTCTCTTCATTTCTTTATATTTAGTTTTAAAAATACAACCACAAATAAAACACATCCTTTCCTTTAGTTCGTCCCTGTCTCCATTCCCAGACCCAGACTCTCCTCTTCAATCTTCATCGTCTCCGGTTCTACAAAATGACAATTCAGTCCAACCCATTGCTTCTCTGAAGAAGATGGATCAGAAATCGAACACCATTGCTCATCAACGTCAAAATTTCCTTCAAGATTCCCTCTACTGCTCCGAGGAAGAGAGCTTCAATGCCTGCGGGAACAAATCCATAGCACCGGAGCAGGACCTTTTCTGGGACGATGACGAGCTCTCCGCTTTGTTCGCCAAGGAGGAGCCCAATCAGCTATGCGCAGTCGTCGGAGAAGACCCTTCTCTGGCGGCGGCTCGCCGGGACGCCGTACAGTGGATGCTCAGAGTCGTTAGCCACTACTCGTTTTCGGCTCCGACCGCCGTTCTGGCCGTCAACTACCTGGACCGCTTCCTCTGCAACTGTCGCTTCCAGAGAGACAAGCCTTGGATGACCCACCTCTCCGCCGTCGCCTGTCTCTCCCTCGCCGCCAAGGTGGAGGAAACCCAAGTTCCGCTTCTTCTGGACCTGCAGGTAAATCTGTTTGAACATATTGACATTGGTTAAATGAGTTGGTAATGAATGTGGGGTTTGTGTAGGTGGAGGAGAGTAGGTTGGTGTTCTCGGCAAAAAGCATACAGAGAATGGAGATTGTGGTGCTGTCGAGGTTGGAGTGGATGATGAACCCAGTGACCCCATTGTCGTTCCTTGATTACATAGCGAGAAGGCTGGGCTTGAAGGACCATCTCTGCTGGGAATTTCTGCGGAGATGTGAGCTGGTCGTTCTATCTCTCATATCAGGTAGTCAATTATGTCCCGCATCGAAAGTACTTAACCAGTATATAAGTGTAATGGAGTCTCTTCACCCATTAGTCCACGGTTCATATGCAGATGTTCAGTCTAGCTATATAACCCACACCTTCACCGTGGATCAGTCTTTCACATCTTATTTGATTAATTCTAAATGTCAATTTGTAGTCTGATTTCTAGTGTGATGTTGCAGATAGCAGGTTCTTCTGTTATGTTCCGTCAGTGATGGCCACAGCCACAATGTTGCACGTAGTCAAGGGTGTAGAGCCGTGTCTCCAAGCAGAGTACCACACTCAGCTATTGGGAATTCTGGGAATTGAGCGCAAGGACAGGGTGGAGAAATGTTGCGACTTCATCTCAGAACTAGCCGTCAAGAAACGCAAGATACCGGGCAGCCCGAATGGCGTAATGGATGTGTCCTTGAGCTCGGAATCGGATAGCTCCAATGACTCCTCCTCACAGCCAATGTCCAAAAAGACCAAAACAACTCATTCCCCTCCCTAGCTAGTATTTCTATATCATTCATATATATGCCTTCTTGTTGTATTTTTCATGTTAAATTGCCTACCATCTCTGCACTCCTCCGTTTCATAGGAAGCGGAGATGGTTGGCATTTTATCCTAAAAAGGCCAACAACAATGGTTGCAGACTTGCACTTGCTTCTTCTTCTTGTAACTGTTTCTCAAATATTGATATTCATGTAAAAAAAAACACTTCTTTACATACATCAATTGGTTAGCTTAATGTTATTACCAAGCAATACATCACCGGTCACATCATTCAATTGATTTATATAAGCTATTGAATTGAGGTCAGTATCTTTGATCCCCTTTTAGAATATGTTAACTTCACTCTGAAGCCAAGTTGGGAGGGGCATATATGGAAAATGACAGAGGTTGGAGGACAAAGTCAACTAGTACGACACAAAAGACAGCCAAGGCAATATTAGGAGTTACTTGTTCAAATGTCCAGTCAATTTTTATGTTATTATAGTAAAAATAAGTACACAATAATATATACAAACTCTAATGGTTGACTTCATTGCGAACTCTCCCACTTTACTATCATACCAAACCCGATGGATGATTTGAGTTGATATACAAAAACACCCACAAGAAGGCGAGCTAGAAATTCCAAGCATGCACCTTTACAATGAAGGAATTATGATTTGGTCTTGGTTTTGGCTCTATATGCCCCATTACACATATAGGCAGATTTCAGACTATAGTGCTTCATTTCTTTCTTTTTTTTAAACTCTGCATTATGTATTTTATTCAGCTTAATGCTCCGTGAATGCCGGAATTGCTCAGGTGATTAAAAAGATGGTGTGTAAGTACACTTCCGTTCATTTTGACGACAATAACACATAAAGTTCTGTATTTTATATAACTATTGTAAATTTGTAATACATTTAAAAATGTTTTTCTGTGAAATCACTTCATGAACTTATGAATTAATTCATTATAATATATTTAAAAATGTAAAATATGTTGTATATTATTGAAATATCGGTTTTATGAAAAATAATATTCCAACATCTTTTAGATAAAACTGAATATTATTTATTACTTTGACATAACTATTGTAAACAATTATTGCATCAGAAACGAGATGGTTGTACAAAAATAACCGGGTAAAAGCAAGAGAGGCAGTAATAGGTCAAAGGTGGAGGATATGGAAAGAGGGGGACAATATCTTTATATTTGGTTTGAGATGTCATTTTCGATGTGTAAAAATTGAGTATAGTATGTATATAGTCAATAGTGTGTGCGTATTTCAAAGAAAGGAAAGACATTGATACGACATGCTGTATCGGTCACTGTTATGTTCGTGAGAGAGTGGTTGGTTTTGGTCTCTAGTTGCCTCCAACCAATATCATCATCTCTTCATGTTTCTACTCATTAACCACCGAGTCTATCACTTTTTGACATATGGGGTAACCAAATATTATTAGAGGTTAAATCAAAATAAAATTGCCATTAGACCACTCACAACGTGGTCGATTACGTCGCTGAGTCCGGTCAGTCGATCACAAATTGATGAGGTGTGACGACAATATCGAATCTAATAATGAATTTGTTTTCTGTCGAACGAATCGTGACTCAAAAAAACAATACATCAAATCAGGTCGAGACATGCATTGTTGGGAATCCTTGCACTCCTCACGAACTCAGCGGAAGCATATAACACAAAGGAACATGCAAGAA
>JAYMSU010001123.1:0-11201 GCA_036897765.1 Erodium chrysanthum | reverse complement strand
ATAATAATAAGGTAATTTCATAAATTTGAGGTGCTTCAAGAATTCCGGTCTACGATTGAGAGAAGGACAGTAGGTACAAAAGCCTAGGACGGGACATGGGGATCGGGGCACCCCAAACCAGCCCCTTTATGATTAAATTATAGATTGTGTTTTTTGAAGCCTCGATCCAAACATATGCAAATAAGACAGAAAATTCTAGGTACTTCAACAAAGACATGGGCATGATAATTCGATTTCTCACTGTCCTGTATAAACCAAAACCCATATCAATGTCAAGACATATACGTTCTTGCATTGCAGGTTGAAGATCATCGATTTCTCGCCATCAGTATTAATTTCTATACTAATATGGAAGAACATCACTGTATCTGATTGATCTCTATTAAGATTGATCTAAGCTTGTTCGGTTCAAGCAGTGTAATTTATGTATCCTCAAAATGGTAAAAACTGAACTGAATAAATAATAGGTTCAGCCAGTCAAGAAAAGGGCTGGACAGAGTATCTACTTCATCTTCCCGATTCATCTGGGTCGTCATTTTCTTCTGTTAGACTGCCTAGCTTGATCATGTCCTGGACCAGGATTTTTCCATCTGCAAAGGAACAAGAGAGGCGAGACTGAGAGTTATGTTTCATTTTCCATTTCATGGTAAAGAAGATGACCAACAACGGTAATTAAAACCAAACAGATATACGAGATTGTGAGCAATTGAGAACAAAAGGAGTTTCAAAAACTTTGATCTTTATTGCAATAATATTTCTTTGGGATAATCACAAAAGGTGACTGGTTTACACTTCTTGCAAGTTGATACTGCCTTCTAAAACCATGCAAATAATATTCTTTTGCGCCATCAGCTTAATGTTTAACGGAAAAGGGTAAATTTGGTCACGTGGACTTCTCTCATTTTCTTATAAATACTAATTTTTCCCTTGAATTTAAAACAAAACAAAAAACGCTTGAATCAAAAAATTAAAATTTATTCTTGATTTGAATTTGATGTATAAAATTTCATTAATTCAAGGGGTATTTTCGGTTGATTTTTAACGGTGTCATTCACGGTGCAAAATAAAAATTATTCATGGTAACAACTTGCAAAAAGTGTAAACTACGCAGCCAGTTCTTTTAAACTATCCCTATTCTTTCTTCCCTATGTTGTATATGCAATTGGGCGTGAAATATTGTTGAAGACGATATTCATAAGAAATCAAAAGGGGAAGTAGAAATATTTGTACCTTTGTCTTTAGATAGATTGCTGATGAGTTCTTGTATCCCCTCCTTGCCAAAGGTATCCTGGAGGTCAATACCAGCCGATGCAACTTCTTCAGGAGTCACTTTCCCATCATAATCCCTGGTATAAATTGACGAGGTATATTTTTTTTTTGAGAAAGACGAGGTATATTTTAAAACATGATTAGATATTGAACTCAAGCTAGTGATACATGGGCAAACAATGGGTTCAAACCTTTGGAATTAGAAGAAATAAATTATGCTTAACATGAGTTACATATTTCATAAGGAGGTTAGGTATAAGTAATGGGCAAGCTAACGAGCACTCCATGGGGATTTGTTAAAGGGTCACTATTAGTCAAAATAGAGATTAAATTGTCTCTATTTTAGAGCAACGAAGACCCCATTGGATCTTATTAGCCTTACCCTCAAGGATGGCAGGAAATAGGTTTAGAAGTATGGTTGATTGACAAAATTGCAGATCAAAAAAAATGTAGGGTTTCATTAAAAAATAGATCAACCAAGTTGGTGAAGTCCTACCCCATCAGTGCACAACATGCTATACAAAAAACAGGTGATGCCTCTAAGTCAATCTGATATTATGCATGAGATTAGTGTTAAATATGTAATGCTGCTGCACTAAAAATTGGAAGGGTGGTTGATTTAAGTCTTATTCTGGATCTTACCCCGGACTAATATTCTAGCTTCACCGACAGAAAAGAGACAGTAATCAGTAAAGTGGTAATTCACAAACCTGTCCAGCAACCTCCATCTATCACCAATTTTGGCATCAACATCATCAATTTCTTTTTCAAGCTTATGGAGCATGGTGTCAACCTGAGATTAGGAAATAACAGCAACGTATTAAAAAAGACTAACTACATAAACATTATGGGTTTATAATCCAGAAGAATAGCCAACAAATTATTCAAAAGTAGCAGAAAAAAACTTGGGAATCACTATAATAAAACAATTCATCGAATAAGCCATTACCCTGTTTATGAGTGCTGAGGAAACCTTGTCCTCGGGAGAACTCTCATCAGCAGGGTCAGTATCTTCCCTGGCAGCTCTGTACGCCTTCTTAGCTTGCTCTTCACGTTCTATACCTTCTTTATCCACCACATTATTATATAACTCTATCTGCGAAGGACGAATACTTCAAAACAGTGCATAATAAGATATACAAATTCTTCAACTACTCTGTTTTAGCTGAATAATTCCTATTGGAACTATAATAGCTAATCATGAAAAAAGTGCTCCGATATTAAAGTGAATATTGGTTAGTGCAGGGAAAAAAAAAAAGAGGATGCATGTGGAGTTACAAATGGGCTACTCATACCTCCTTTTTGACAAGTCGTAGGAATTCTTCTCGCTCCCTGCTCACTGACTGAAAACATCAGCAGGAAAGCAAGTCATTACACTAAACCAATATACAAATAAATTACACTAAGCTTAATAACAATAAATTGTGTCCACTATCCAGTCCTTACAGATGCTGAAGCTAAAACAGCTAATGCACGGCTGAGCTCACAGAGTTGCTCCTCTTTCTCCAACGTTTTAGATGCTCCCTGTTCCTTTGCATCTTTTGCTGTTGATGTAATCATCTCCTCCAAAGCTACATCCTTTTGGCTGGTAACAGATTCTTTCATTTTGGCAAGTTCCTCTTCCTCCTCCTCTTCTTCTTCCTATAAATTTATGTGCTTAGAACCATTTATCCAAATGCAAAGCACTTCAAAAACACAAGTAATTCCAGAAGCTTAAACAGAAGTTAAATCAACCCTGACAGACTAAAATGCTTCATGCAAATTACTTTGGTGTCAATGAAACAAAATCAATTGATAATTGAATGAATTTTCTCCTCAATGAATGCCCACCAAAACTGTAAAACTTCAGAAAGTCTCACCATAAAATACATTATTTCCATTTGCATGGAAGTGATGGATGATACCAAAATAGAAAACACAACTTCAGTAATAATAAAAATAAAACAACCGCAGAGTAATGATTGACCCTGTAGATTTGTCATAAGCCTAAGCAAAATTGATGGACATTTTGATATAAGGTTCAAAGAAAATGTAGTAGATCACCTTTATCAATTCTTCCTGCATTTCTAGGAACTCTAACTTCCTCCTCCTCTCTGAAACAGAATCTTCAGATGGCAAAGAGGTTACTTGAACAGTATCCACGACCTCGTCTGGCAGAGAGGAGAGTGTAGCTTGAACAGCTTCCTCTGGCCTAACTTTTCCAGATACACTAAAGGCCCTGCAAAAAGTATCGACCAAAAATTATTAAGAGCCACCGGGTAAATTTCAAAGCATATATAAGGTAAAGCACAAAATTACCTTGAAAGAATCAACAGAGAAGACGGTACAGCATGATTGAGAGATAAATCCAGCCAATCACGCAGCTACAAAGAGAAATGACAGTTTAATTTACTACTATAATATTTCTCTTGAAAAATGTGAAATTGTAAAGGACAATTTTATGAACTTTGAACAACAGACATTGCCAAATCTATATTTTACGTTTCTTCCTATAGCAAGGAAGTCACTGATGAACATATCATTAAGGTCACAGTTTAGTTTACCGACATGAATACATGAGGGTGGTTAAGTGGGTAGTCATCTGTTCATGGGAAATTCATGTTGGGTAAAACATGTGCAATTCTCCCATTTCTATTTTAGTGTCACATAAGTTTCTGAATCTGTGACAGTTTGTTAATGGTGCATAAGAGGAAAAAAATCAGATTGAGCATTATTGACCTGTTGCCGCATCTCCTCAACTGATAGCAATCCAAGTAAGCCTCGGTCTCTACAGGCTTGACGAAGTTCTGCTTCTGAAAGAGATTCCACACCCTCAACTTGAATCATCTTATCATCACTCTTGATCCTGCCAAAACCAAGCAACAAAGTGTTTGAACATGGGGCATTTAGAAAATGTTTCTATTAGTAATTTATTACACACTCAACAACTAAGATACAAAATAAGTGCAACTCTTTTCACAACTGCTTTACAGTGAGCCTATATTCAAAAGTATACAATTATTCTTACTGCTGCAATCTTTTCCGAAGCATATAGCGCAAATAGGCATCTGTTCCATATGGGCTGATACCCATATATTTGCACATATTTACTAATCTAGGCCTGCATTAAAAAAACAAAGAAGCAACATCTGTTAAATTAACTGTAGGGTCACTTCATAAGCAAGAGAGTCAAACCAATAAAGAGCCACGCACGATACATGTCTAGCAATAACCTGGTATTTAAAACACCAACCTGCTGATGTTATCCAACGTAAGCTCATCATTAAATAACTTGGCAAAGCCTAATATGTCATCATTGGAAACACCAGCACCGGTTCTAACCTGTGTAATTAAAGAATGACATTATTAGCCCTGAACACAATTCAATGCATAAGATGATAAATAGTCTAGTTCCCTTGTGGGGGGAAAGAAGAGCAGCAAAAAGAAAGAAGTTGCAAACATTATTCATAAATTCGTCAAGATCTTCAGCTGTCTTCTTAATATCACCACTCCGAGTGTTGTTCTGGACTTCCTTTGCCATTTCTTTCACTGTATCTTGAAGAAATTTAGCATATTCTATCCTTGCATTCAACTTCCTTTTCATTGCCTCCTACAAATTGCCCACCCTAAATGAGACAAATACACTGTATATAAACCAGATGGTGCAGACCACATGATGTATACCTGATTTAAGTACTATCCAATATCTACATGCATACAATTATTAGGTCAAGGCTATGGTCAAGTCACGACTATGTTGTCGTTTAGGATCATATACATATGCCCTTGGTGCAACCAATATTATTATTACCTTAAACCATTATTGGAATTTATTTTACCTTATTCCTTAATATTTATTTATGTACATGTTAGTGTAGCCTCTCCAACCCCACATGAACATGCAAGTTCCCATAATTGCTAAACTGATGCGTATATAAAGTGGGATGTATCCAAACTTAAGACAAAATAACAAATTAGACAGTTAACTGTAGAAATCTGGCTTTCTTAAATCAAATCCATCAAAAAACAGCCATCACTATGACATTCAGAATTGCCATGTCCCAACCATGGTCATAGCTAGAAACCTTATACCGTGCAAGAAAAACTATAAATTACAAAAGTGTCTGATAGAACTTGAGCATTTACATATATGGCTAAAACCACTATAAAAATGACATTTGAACATTATGGGTATGTTTTTGAGTGAGCAAACCTCATTTGTTAAATATTACAGGTATTCTAGGCTATTCAATTTATTGAAATTTGAAATATCTTTGTCAATGATACCTTACTAAATTGCAGCCCCATCATCACAAAAGTTTCATACTTGCATTTTGGACCTTCGATTTCCTCTTTATTTTATTCATGGGTAGCAAGCATGGTTATGTCAAGTATTTTTAGTCATAGGTTCAAATGTAGCATAAATGGAGAAAACTAGGCCTCATGAATTAATGAAAGCTACCGGTCATGTGGCTAAGGAAATTAATCATCATGAGTGGAGCGGCTAATAATTTCTTGGAACAATTTTGTTAAGATTACCTCCTCTTTCATCTTGTCCTGGAATGTTGATGGCAACATGTTTGGAAACAATTTCAGAAAAACAGGCAGCAAAAACTCCATGAATGGGACTATAATAAAAACTGCAACAGGAACTAGCCGGAAAATATCAGCTGTAGTTCGTGTAAGCTGTTGCCTTTCCCTCCTTGAAAGGCCTTTGCCTTTAGCAAGTTTTACCAATAACCTCGAGCTTATCCTCACATCAGCCCAGAGAAGCTTTGTACCCAACCAATAGTGTTGCAATGTAGATTTGAATTCATCCTTCCAATGACGCAGCTTTACAGCCCAGTCCGCCCTGAAAGAAGAAAATTTAGGTTAGAAATGTTATAAAGGCTAATTGATACACCAAATAAAAAGAAGAAAAATTGTAACCTGCTCATGGATGCCACAGCTCTCAAAGCAGGACCAATCCCCAGCAACATACTCCATACTCTTTTCACTATAGTTTTGGGATCTTTCTTGGATTCTTGCAACTTCTTGGCTTTTGCTTTGGCTTTTGCTGTACTTAAACCCTCAACTGCTTGGTCACATTCCTCCGGTGAAGCTTCTTTTTTCTGTTTAGAAACCGGTTGTTCATTTCTCTCATCATCATTATCCACTTGAGGTTGACCAGCTGCGGAGAAATATCGTGTGGAAAGCAACACATGTCTGGCCCCTAAAGTTGGGAAAAAATTGTCTCCATGAACTCCATATCCTGAAGTTGAAATTCCAAAGGCCTTAGAATTGAGAAACCCTATTAGTGGAGAGCATGGCAATTTATCCTTGGAGACTGAAGGTAAACTCCCTTCACTTCTCCTGTCAGTGTCGACAGATGTATCATTTGCAACCCAGCCTGAACCCTGTAAGTTGTTAAACTGGTATGACCTCCCACGCTCGAAACTTGAAAACGCTTGAACCAAGCAAGGAGACTGGTTCAAGGAATTGAGGTACTTCTTCCTCTGCAAGATTGTTCTCAAAGCCATTATCGAGAACTGGAGCCTCCCCTCGTATATGTCATACACCTACCAAACCAATCAAATCTCTGCACCAGTAGAATAATCAGCTAAACACAATCGATTGGCAAAGATATTAATCCAGCACTTCTATCTATGTGCAAGGTACAGGCTTCATCCACAAATCTTAGTACGATAAAATATCAGCTAAAACTCATATTTACTGTAATAATACGGTGGTTTAGGTCATTCAAAATACACTGAAAATAGTTATAAAATGAAAGAAAATTAATCTCCCTCAGCATTTTCCCACTTCCCACAAAGTCACCAATACACAAAACTACACCAAAAGGTATAACCAAACTCATTTACAGAAAAATCTTCACGGTTCTCATTTCACCCAATTTTACGGACTATCATCTAAAACCCCAGATAAGTCCCAGTTTCATACACGTACACTCTATAGAACCCTAAAGGAACCCAAGGAAGCCACATTCATGCAATTTCACTAGTTTTCTCGGCAACCAAACAGAATCTACAGAAACCCCAATCACAACAGCGGATTTACAACGCCATTTACAAACACAAACAAATGGTCGGTCGTCAAGCAAAAACCCACAGAACATCCGATTATCACGAACCGCACAAGTTTCGCACACATTTGATGCAAAAATCGAAATAATCAGCCAATCTGTAGGCTAATTTCCCGATTCAGCACAAAGCCAGGCTCGTGCATTTGAACGATGAATAAACTACTGTAAGCAAGGAGATGGAGCTTTGAGCTTACCGTAGAAGATCTATGCCGGAACCGGTGGTTTCGTCGGAGCTCGGAGCGAACCGAAATCGATCAGAGTAGAGAGCGTTTTGGTTTCAGTGGAGCAAAGATCCTAGATGATGGGTCAAATTCGCGGGTTTTGACGAAGCTGGTGATGCGTGATTTAAGCATACGGACAGTTTTCGGTGTGAGCGTATCTGGACCGTTGAGATCGGGACATACTGTGGTATCCGGTGGCTACGGAGCGTCGAGCTCAGGGATATTTTTTGCGATTTTTCTTTGTTAAAATTATGTTTTTTTGTTGACTTCTGTGGAGGAATATCCAATTATATGGATAAAAAGCATATGTTATTTATAAGTAGCAATTATTTCAAAAAAAAAAAGTAGCAATTATTGATAGATTATGAAATTTTTGTTAAAATAAATCAATAATATATATAGTAAGTATTATATTATGGACTAAATTAAACTAAGACATGGATATGGTAGGGATGACAACATAATGAATATAGATGGTTTTTGTGATTCATACGTCTCGGCCTTGACGATTATGTCATGTTCTTGCTCCAAATCGGGGACGGAGATTCTTTTAAATTGCTTTTTAAAAAAGTTTGAAAACCTAACACACAAAAATGCCAAAACTAGATCGGTACAATAAAATGGGTGTGGGACTAGACGTTAGATAAACAATTTTTTTTATCAGTGAGAAAACAAGAAATCATAATCAAACATAATCTAATCCTCATCTCACACTTACTCCCAAACAGGTGTATCCACTAATATTGGAACCAAAGATGAAAGAGTTCGCGGGCTATAAGGTTAACCAACCATTAATAGGATTAGAGGAAACAATTTAACACATTAGGGAACTTAATAAGATATGAAACTATGTTTTCTTATTACCAAGTAAAACAACTTACCACCACATTTTATAACAACAAATTGTAATGTTATTGTATATACACGATTACGGGACAGGGTACGCTCGCCCCAACCTGACCGCAATCATCTATTTCCCATCCAGATGATCGGGATCTGAGATCGAGACAGTGATGTCAAGTCCCGTCGTGATCGGGGTGATTTGTCATCCCTTATCAGTCTCATTCTCTTGATTTCAAACTATAAAACACCTGGGAAAAGTTCAACTGATCCATCAATTGAACAATATCTATGGGCACAAGTCCTTCACATCTTCCATTTGACATTTATAAAATCTCAAGACAAATATATGGCATAACCCATGACACTGCAACGAAGTAAAACACATTCTATGGAAGAACTGAGAAATTAGGTCTGCAAAATTTAGATCCTTGCGATGAAAATACATTCTAAACATGCAGAGAAGTCTGCTCCGATACTAAATCCATATAGCCACAGGGTTCAAAAGGTTTACAAGCTTCACATCAGTTCTATGTTTGATTTCAATAACAATCTAAAAAGAACTGCCTAAATCCCGAGAAGGACAAAACACACCCGCTGATCCAGTTCTTCAGTTCTTTGATTCATGAAGGCTATGCACCATCAGCAAGTGTTCTCTTTGTTGTACTGATGTAGAGAACTGCATAAAAAGAAGCAATAACGAGAGTCATATCTCAAATCTAGGTTGAGTGTAGTGTGTGCACGCAAATATTTAGTGAACAGAAAAGGAATCTCACCATTGTTGCCTCGAATAAAGGCATCGCCGTATTTATTTTTCAGCTGCCCGTTCACATATTCTTCTGTTTGCTCCATTGCTATATTCATATATCCATCCAGACAAGCTAGAATACCTGTTCAAAAAATTATATGTTAAATTGATAAGAAGGGCACTCAAAAACTTTTGACAACTTCCTAGGATGATTCAAGACTACAAAGTTACTTGACCCTTCACATTGCTGCTAAGGTTTGTGTGAATAGTGCATCTCCCTATTGCCTCTCCATGGTTACAAAGCTTCCCCGGAATGCATGCAATTGATAATAGAAAATTGTATCTTTAGAGCCCACAATCTAAACCTCTAACAAACCGATGGAACTCGGCGTCCATGTTTCTATAATGAACTTAGGTAGCAACAAAGCTTGGAAAGAGCAACCTTGTCACAACTTTCGTGGTTAGTTGAATCAATGTTAAACACTAGAAGAGCAAGTGAAGTCAAGTCCCCACATCATTAAAGGACCCAATGAACCTACTTGTCCCGTTGTGTTAGGAATGTTGTGTCATCTACCAGTTAAATTTCTCTCTTTTTTTATAGCTGACGTGAGGCTATTACTAATATATATGAACTATACGTTTCACACAACCTAAGGAGACTTTGATTCCTTGGCCAACCTCACCAACTCGAAGCCAAACAATTGCTGAACTATACTAATCACCAACCTGATGAGGCTTCTTTTCACCGAGTCCCCTGACATACAATAGTTCCCTATAACTTAAATTGTCTAGTAAAGAAATCCAAACATACAATTTCACTAATATCATTACCTACTTTACTCTAGACAACCTACACCTACTATCTGCAAACTATATGCTATCATGAAAAAGTATGTCATTTTACATAGTTTATGTGTAACGTTAAAGAAATCGCAACATTCTAAAACACGTCTATTTGCACAACAAAACAAAATTAAAAGCTACATTCGCTCGAATGCCATCAATTTAAATTGCCTAAGGAATGCAACCAAGCCAAACCAATTCACCAAGTATTCACAAATAAATGCGTAAATACATAAACAGCTCACCTCTGTAATCAACTCCAGAATTGAGCTTGACCACAACAGGTCGGCCTCGAATCGATTTGAGGAAATCAGCTGGGGTTTTCGTGGTGGCCGTAGCTTTCTCTCCGATTCCGCTCATCTCTCGATTTCTACTGTACCAAACATTCAACAAAAAGTGAATCAACAAAATGAGGATTTGCTCTATACTACTTCCAAATTACCAAATATCTAGGGCTCGAACCAGATTCAAGCTTCTCCAGTAAATAGCAGTTCGATTCCAGAGTAAACGATGGAAAAAGAAAAGCAGATCGGAAACTTCCAAGTCCGAAACAAAACTAAGCACCGAACGAAAGTGAAACACTATTCATATACCACAAAAAAAAAATGTGACGAACAAAAGGAACACGAGCCTAAAATTTTCTTTCGTTTTCCACGAATTTTCTCAGCAACCAAACAAAAGTTACAGACAGAAATCGAGATGATCCAGTACCTGGTCTCTCGTGTTCTCTGAAGCCGAAGACGAAAACTCTGCGGTGGTTATCGGGAAAGAGAGAGACTCGAATACTCGGAGCTGAGCGCAAAATAAATAGGTTATATATATAAAGTAGCGCGGAGAAGGAAGGGTGTATATGCAATTTATCAAACTCCAGGGGGTTTCCTGTAAATATTAAATAATAGTGAATAAGATTCAAATTACTGGGGTTAATTAATATTTGTCTAACCTCCAAATATATCAGTAGATAATTATTCCATATTAATTCAGATATGCTATCTTATAAGAGCACTTGTATTGGTCGGGAAAGGGATGAGCCCGTTCGCGATATGCATAAGCGGGAACGGAACAACAAACCACGAATGACGCGTACATTATGGATGCTCCTACATGTCTTGCTCAAATCCGAGTCAGATGACATCATAAGAGCATCCACATCGGTCTCCCGTTCTGAAGTCTCGTTCACGACATGAAATTTCGGGAATGGGACAACCAAACTGCGAGC
>JAYMSU010001122.1:0-11201 GCA_036897765.1 Erodium chrysanthum | reverse complement strand
TGTCAATCTTATCTATAATAGTTTTCCACTTTCCTTTCTAATTACTAACTTGACTCACAAGCCTCTCAAACGGTCATATTAGCTGGTTTGAGCAAAGGGATAATAGCAAAACAAAAGTACATGTATTATCGAATTTTTACAAATTGGTACCTTTATCTTTAAATTGAAAGGGTTAATTGCATATAGCTATTCTGTAATAATCACTAAGGTGCAAAAAACTTTTAACACAGGATTCATTTTTTCTACTATCCACTGCATAAGTGAATTGAAAACATCCTTGGAAGACAATCTTCTTCTATTATTGGAAAATTATTCCTTCTAAAATGTTACAATGAACAAAGCTCACTTTATGTAAGGAAAGGCTCTTTAACAACAATGCAGTAAATCCACTGCTGAATCAGGTACCCAACAAAAGCCCCATATAAATGGGTCTGGAACTCAAATTAATCCAAACACAATATCAATACTACTGCTGCTTGCTCAGGTTGCGAATAACGTAGGGAAGAATGCCTCCATGGTCGAAGTATGCCAGCTCCACCTGAATTTTTATTCATTTTACAATATCAGTTGGCAATTTGATGCATGTAAACAGATATAATCATAAAATAAGTGGAAGGTACCTCAGTGTCAAACCGAACTGTGCATGTGAATGATTTGCCTGAGTCAGTGGTGACGGTAACATCTTGGCCAGGCTTGATCTCACTAATTTTGCTTGGAAGGTCAATGGAGAAACGTTCATGGCCAGTCAATCCTAGTGTACTTGCATCCTCTCCTGACTTGAAGCAGAGTGGAATAATACCCATTCCCACCAAATTGCTACGGTGAATCCTCTCAAAACTTTTAGCAATCACTGCTTTGACTCCCTGTTACACACCATTTGGTTACTCTTAACAGACCAAAATGACATGAATCTGGAACCTGCCTAGAAAATATGAAGGGCGTTGAACTTTAAAAAAAGTCTCACCAATAGCATAGGGCCCTTGGCTGCCCAATCCCGGGAGCTTCCACTTCCATACTCAGCTCCAGCCAAGACAATGGTGTCCTGCCCGGCTATCTTGTATTTCTGGAAGAGAATGCATAAATAAGGGATTAAAAACTGCAAAATCTAATCATATCTATACTATATTGTATCATTAATAAAATCACAAATGACAACTTCAAATTCCAAAAGCACATTTTGTTTGAATATGAAATGGTGCCTCAATCACGATATCGCTGAAATCATAACGTAGGTTCCTTCAGTTTCTACAATATTTAGACTATAACAAAAGTATCGACAGAACACATGCATTAAAAGGATGGTTCAAAGGGTATAAAAAATGTGTTGGGAAATTGAGGATTCAACTATTGGTGATTCAACCAGTCGAAAAATTGCTGAAATAAATTCAATTATATCTTGAAGGAATTCCAAGAAAAGGGTAATGCATAACAGAAAATCAAAGAAAACTGGGCACCAACTCACCTCTGCAGCATCAAAGACAGAAAGTTTCTCTCCAGTAGGAATGTGAACAGTCTTAGGGCCAACCTCTCCGTTCAAGAGTTTGTTAACAAGGCGGATATTAGCAAAAGTTCCCCTTGCCATCACTTCGTCATTACCACGACGACTTCCATAGGAATTGAAGTCCTTGCGATCCACCCCACGCTCCATGAGGTACTTTGCAGCGGGACTGTCTTTATGGATGCTTCCTGCAGGAGAAATATGATCGGTTGTTATACTGTCACCAAAGTTCAGCAAGCAGTATGCATCCTTCACTCCATGAGGCCCAGGAGGATTCATGGTCATGTTCTTGAAGTAAGGAGGCTCATGAATGTAGGTTGAGTTGTCATCCCATGAGCAGAGGGTGGAGGCAGGAACTTCTAATTGATTCCACATTGGATTGCCCTTTGTTATAGATTGATATGTACTTTTGAACATATCAGGCAGCACACTGGATTGTACAACCTAAAATAGACCCCCACAAGGTTAAATTACTTCATACCTGTGGTTAAACATGAATGATACACGCTATCAGAAGTTAAGACTGTCTACCTCTGCAATTTCTTCAGTAGTTGGCCAGATATCTCTGAAAAAGACACTTTGACCATTCTTTCCAGTTCCAATAGGCTCCTTGTCGAAGTCAATATCAACCTGGAAATCAAGTTCAAATCATTTGTTAGCAATAGTCTAAATAGTTGACGTCAGATAACTTCTCAGACTGGATTAATCACACCAACACAAAACTGATATAACAGTAAATTAGTAATTAAGTACAAATCCATACTGTCCCAGCAAGTGCATAGGCAACCACTAAAGGAGGTGAAGCAAGGTAATTAGCTCTCGTCAAAGCATGAACACGACCCTCAAAATTCCGGTTCCCAGAAAGCACGGCAGCAGCAACTATGTCTGCAAATTAAAACCCAGATACATTTAGATGGCTGTAAATTATTTTTTTGGCGAGGGGAACTAAACTATTGTAATTGGTAAAAACAACTTCTATTATTAGAATATGGAAATGCTAAAATTTGGGCTTTACCGTTCTCGGAAATAGCAGAAGCAACTGACTCGTCTAGATCTCCTGAATTACCAATACATGTTGTGCACCCATATCCAACAATATTAAAGCCCTGCTCGTTCAAATATTTTTGTAGACCACTGTAATTAAGCCAAAAAAGGTTAGGGGGGAAGTCTAGTATGAAGTTTTCAAAGAAAATATTACATCAACTTATGTACCAGGCATAACATACCTCTGGAGTAGATATTTTGTGACAACTCCAGATCCAGGGGCAAGACTTGTTTTAACCCATGGTTTGACCTGTCAATACATTATTTGAGCACTGTTTAGAATACTTGTACAAATATAAGCAAGTTTCTGCAACATTTATTGACAGAAAAGCCAAGGTGGGAAAAGGAGAGAAAATGAACAAGATGTGAAAGGTTCATCAAAACAATGTCCAACCTTCAAACCTAGCTCAGTGGCCTTTTTTGCAACAAGAGCGGCCCCAAGCATGACACTTGGGTTCGAGGTGTTGGTGCAGCTTGTTATTGCAGCAATCACAACACTACCATGCTTGAGCTCTGCTGGTTCTCCATGGAATGAAAACTTAGCCACCTTTTCCTGCACCTCTTTTGGTACAGCAAATCCCTGCACAACACAAAAAAGTAAGGAATTCAGATTAGAGAAAGCAGTCATCGTGTAATATTAATAGATATGAATTTGATCAATTTAAAACACTGTTTTATATATTAGTCAGTTTTTACATCTGCAAAATGAAGAATTCCATTACATTCAAAATGAAACAGCCACTTCATCAACTATGACAAAAGCCATAGAAAAATAGACAACTCAAGAACAGCATCAATAAATGTTCTGTCAGCACCTTCAAAGTGGGGCAGACAGACTACAGCAAGAGAATATATAAATAAATTTCAAGCCGATCCCTGTGACTTCACGCATGCAGCATGCAAAATCATATTTAACGCTTACAGGCATACTTTAGAGCTTGAGCTGTTGCACTGTTCAAATATACCATCTGACAAGACAGTTTTGCTTAAAGTGGTCGAGTAATTATATTATAAGTTTCAGAACAAATGGCTGCAGTACGTAAATTTTATTAAAGCAATGACGCACATTAAATATTGCTATGAATTGAGAGAAAGCGAAACTATATCCAGATAATTAGACAGCAACATAATTACAAGAGACTGAATACATGTTAAACTCACCTTAAATCCAACTTTGTTATCAAGACAAGAATGCCAATCTGCCTTCATTTCCTTCAGAGGAACCCTGTCATGAGGCCTGCGAGGAGTAGCGGTTATAAGAGAACACAAAAATAAGCTATATAAAAATCATTATTAACGTTAATTAATTGCAAGACATTTAATAAGCAGCATAAAGAGCATACCTCTTTGGCCCAGAAATGCAGGGCTCGACTTCTGAAAGGTCCAATTGTAGATATGAAGAATATGCTCTGTCTTGTTGAGGCTGAATGTGAGGTTAAAAATGTTAGAATTTATGCTTGCCTGTACCTTCTACTCAAAATCTAAAAAACAAGACAACATTAAGATGGAGGAGAAGAGGGTTTTCACCTCACTGTAGTCAACAAACATATTGTTTGCACGAAGATATGCTTCAATCATTGCCACCTAAAATTAATTAGAAAGCAAATCAATAGGTGCCATTATATATATTTTTATGTAGGAAACCTAGATATAACAGGATCAAACACTCACAGTTTCATCACTTCTTCCTGTTAATTTGAGATACTGCAATGTGACACGATCTACAGGGAAGAACCCCATGGTTGCACCGTATTCGGGTGACATATTGGCAATAGTAGCCCTGTCGGCTAATGATAATTCACGCATACCATCCCCTGCAAACAGATAAAACTCAAAGTTCTTAGATCTGCCAGACAGAAGCTTAGCAAGTTTGAATTACTTGAATTCATAGCCTTGGCCCTTGGGAATTAGTTACCATAGAACTCAACAAATTTGCCAACAACGCCGTGTTTCCTCAGCATTTGGGTAACTGTTAAAACCAGATCAGTAGCTGTGACACCGTTGTGCAATTTTCCAGATAACTTGAACCCCACAACACCAGGCAGCACCATACTCATAGGCTGTTGATTTTCACAAGTATGTGATTAGTAGTTAAAGAGCAGGAAAACTCTTTTACACTATCAAGGAGGAGTATGCCAACAGAACATGTAGATGGAAAGATATAGATAATTAAAATCCACAATCCAGATTCCAGAGTGTCAATATTAACCTAAGTTAGATTTATGGACAGAACGTACAAGTACAAATAATAACCACAAACCAAAGGCGACTTGGACATCGAGTATAATATGCATAAAAACGAAGAATGAGCACTGTAAAGTGTCTATGTAATCTACAAGAAAATTTATGAGAAACTGACATGTGTGAATAAAGTCCATTATAAATATTTATGAGGTTATCTCATCTTTGTTTACAACTGCAATTTGCAGCTACCATGCAACTAACCTCCACATTAGATAATTCCATCTCCCGTGCAATTAGATAAGGCTAAAAGTTGAATGTCAATATAACAGCTAGTAAAGATGCTGCAAAATAATATAAAGACAACAAAAAACCCTAGTGTAATGCCTTGACATAGCTATGATTGAGCTCTGAACTGTACAGGTCTCGACTTGATATAAGAAGTTAAACTTCAGTAGAGAAAAATAATCAACATTCCAAACAAACAATTAGCAATTACCTGGCCAAGCATTGCTGCCTCTGCCTCGATACCTCCAACACCCCAGCCAGCAACTCCTAACCCATCAATCATGGTGGTATGGGAATCAGTTCCAACAACACTATCAGGATACATCAAGCCATCTTTGTTGAATACAACTCGTCCAAGATATTCAAGATTAACCTGAAATAATGTCATGTTATATCGCACAAACTATTCACAAAAAGGAAAGAAAGATGCTTTACAGACCAAGATTACTACTATTCAGGCATTTATATCACCATGAGATGAAACTAAAGAACAATTAAACAAAAGAAAATAACTCATTTTCATAGGCAAATCTTAGATACAAAGTCAAGGCTGTAACATGAATACTGCTTTACCTGGTGCACAATACCAGAACCAGGGGGAACAACCAACATGTTATTAAAAGCCGTGGAACCCCATTTCAGAAAAGCAAATCTCTCCTTGTTCCTCTGGAACTCAAGCTCCATATTTGCCTGGACTGCATTTTCCGACCTTGCAACATCAACTTGAACTGAATGATCAACAACAAGATCCACGGGAATCTGCATAGATGTTTAAAAGGTAAACTATAAATGAGAAGTATATGAACAAAAATAATAACCGATATATCCAGCAAGATAAAATGCACTGACAGTTTGTCAAAAACTCTGAATGAATGACAATATTTGAGGAAACAAAATTATTACAAAATCTTTAGCTCATGTTTCTCCAGGGTGCATATAAAAATTCAATTCATTGTGCTCTCTATAAAAATGAAACACTAGTAGAATACATACATAAGATGCTTAAAAGCTGTAAAAGCATAGTATAACAATAGCTATTCCAAATTAATATGTATCCGAATTGAAGAGTATTATGATGCATCTAAACTAAATTGTGTCTCAATCCATACAGCTTAAACCCCACTCTGAAGTGAGAAAATATATTAATACCTTAAAATACAGCTAAATTCTAAGAAACAACTAGGTGCAGATGGTAAAAGTGAGACTTACCAAGGGATTGATCTTCCTAGAATCACTGCCAAGCTTATTCATGGCATCACGCATGCAGGCCAGGTCAACCACAGCTGGAACCCCAGTAAAATCCTAATGAAATAGTTAAAACTGTCAAAAAATGAAGTTCATCCACAAAAGTAACTATGTTCCTTGAAGATAAAATATATACCTGCAAGAGAACACGAGCAGGTTTGAAGGGGATTTCAACTTGTTTAGGAGAAGTTTTTTCCCAGTCAATAATCTTCTCAACATCCTCCTTGGTAACTTGAAAGTTGTCACAGTTTCTAATTGCCGATTCAAGAAGTATTCTTATTGAGTATGGCAGCTTATCTGTTATCCATACAGGGGAAACAAGACTGAATTATAACCATTAGAGTACACGCCGGAAACAATATACATTGGCATACAACAAACATACATAAATATGCCACATGATGATTCTATTGAGGATTAAATTACCCCTGCAAACTGGAAGCTACATCTAGAACAAACATAAATATGCCACATGATGAAGTTGAATATATAATTGTTGCAACGCAAGATTAGGATGTATGAAAATGAAGCAACTCACAGCATCAGAAATGGCATTTTAGAAGACAGATAATTAAACATAATTACAGTGATCAGTTCAGGAGTATTACCAATTCTTGGATCATTCATGGCACGGAAGCTGTAGAACTTTCCAAACTCACCACCACCTGGCTTGGGAAGGCTAGTCAAAATTCCGTGGAAAGGATGATCTGAGGCTGAAACCAAACATATATAGATGATCAGACCACACATTAGTCCCAAAGAAAGGACGAAAAAGAAATAAAATCTAGTTTCCACCATAGCAGGTGTCAGATGTCAATATCCTCACCTCCAGTCAGACAATAGAAAAAATTCAAACGCATGAATGACAGAGAGTACGTGGTTTATATGTCCATTCTACAGTATCCTAAGTAATTTTGTAGGCTTATCGTTAAGCTGCACACTAGGTATTGCAAATATCCTCATAGAAAGTTGCAAATAATGTAGAGCTGATATGAATACATCATTTTTCATCAATCCATAAGCTAAATCTATTTCATAATCATCCCTGAAAAACTTCATAAAAAATTCAATCAATTTAACAGAATTGTAAGATATTATCAACACTTTCTCATGACACCATTAACATGACCTCTGTATTTTAACGAATTGCACAGGCAGAAAAAAACAAACAGAGCCTAGTCATAAAATGCAAACAAGCAAACCGAATCGCAAATAGCTTTAACAAAATCAAACAGTTATAAAAAGCAGGCTCCAAAAATACTGGAGACAGGTACAGTGATAGTACCCATAGTAGCGATCTTCCTCTGGAACTGCTCGATCACAGGAGCGACGGCCCTGATCTGAGTGCGCAGGCTAGCAGGGGACCTCCAATCGGCGCCGTGGCTCCATCGCGAGGCGGAGCTCCGTAGAGAGCGAACGGCGGAGTAGAAGCTGAGAGATCGGGTTTGGTTATTGGCGAGGGAAGGCGCCGAGGGTGCGAGAGACCTCGACAGAGGTGAAGAGAGGAGCCGCGTCCGAGAAGACGAAGCCGCCGCTCTGACGATGGAGGAGGCCGATGACGTCGCCGATGACTTATACATGACGATCGCACATTCACACACACTCCCGGAAGGAGAAAATGTTATGGCGATGCTTCTTCAACCTGTAGAGATAACGGTATCGCGCGCAGAGACTGGGCTCGAGAGAGAGAGGAGCGAGTGCGATGACTTTAGGGCTGCGTGCCGGATTTTCTATAGAAGTAGACTGGTGCGGCTGCGAGCTAGGCTGTGACTGGAAATGGGAGAGAGGGGTGATCCGGTGCGGTCGATCACGAGTTGAACGTGTTGATCAAGCTTAATCAGGCGGTTCCACGTGTCTCGTTGAGCCGGGTCTTGTGGTGATGAGACTGTTCCGAAATTCGATTCGAACTTTCGCCACTTGCACCGCCATAATATTCGTGTTTGGAATTGGAAGTTTCAAATGGGGTGAGCGAAGATCGAGTGGGGACAGGTATACTGAAGACCTGTGGTCTCGTCTTCCAAGATTGATTGATTTGTTTTGGTTAAGGTTATCGACACTAAATGAATCTTATCTACTAATTTCATTCATTTTATATTAAGATATAAACATTGGTTGATGAGGGTGCATGATGGTGATGATGCTATGGTTCCGCAGCAGGTGTAGGTAGACTTTTACCTGCAATAGTGTTTCTTTATGATAAAAAAAAAGGTGCATTTTAGGTCAGACTTTAGCTTTTAGTGGAACAATGTATACGTGTCAAAGGAAGGGGTATGATTCGATATTAGAAAAAGTACAATCTGGTGGGCTGGCCCTTTCACTATCAGAAAGGAGAAGAAAAACGGAACAGGGCTTGCTGAAGGTGGACCACATATTGTGGGATACGGATGGTAACGGAGAGGTTAAGATGGGTTTTGTATTCTCAACCTGATTATATATTCTGATATTTATTTCGATTATATTTTCAACTATAATCAAATTAGAAAATTGATCTTTATTGAATTGTTTCATTATATATGATTTGTTGGTTAGAAATGGGGATGACCTTAAGTGGGATGGTAAAACACCTTGATCACGACGGAGATCCGATGTTCTTGTCCTGTTCGAGACGGATTCGGGACTGAGATTTTCCCGGGCCATGTGGGAAGCAATTGGGGGTATGAGTTTTGTGTGGATATGTTGGTTACGTTTTGGTCGGTGAACTAATCGAAGAACGATGTAAGCAATTGGTTGTTGATCCAATAAGAATTATACGAAATTACAAATCTGAATTTGATTTTTTGTTATAATAAAAATTGGTGTCAAAAGATCATGATGATATAATTTATTTTTCTTAAATATGTGTCGTCATGCCTTTGGTTTGTTTAGTAGAATTAGTGCTTGGAGTCGACTCCACTACACGCAATAATTTTTACTAAATATTGGTGTGTTCTGCTTTTCACGGTGTCTAATATTGTCGAAACGACTCAAAACATCCACACAATTTGTGCATAAACATTATCCTTGTTCTATCGGTAATGAGATGAGACCTCTCTTTTTACTTGTTTTTTGGCTGAGGTGAAAACGTTTTGATGGTTTGGCACAAGTTTCGCACGAGTTTCTTTAGGTCTTATTTAAAGTGGTCCAATTGAAATTGGTTTGTTCAAAGTTGGTATAATATATGCTTAAAGTTGAAAGCAAATGCAAATAGTAGAATCAGTTGAGGTACATCTTTTTATAAAATTTTAACCTCCTTCTGTATCAACCCAAGACAGAGTAGATAAGGGACAAGCCAAATTTGTTGTCTTCCTAAAAGCATTTTGTATTATTTGGAACAATCACATGTGTTTAGGAAAGGGACAAATACTCTTTCGCCCCAGATGTACATTGGATATTTTATGACTTTTGATTTCTTAGGATTTCTTCATTGGACTTGTAACTATAAAATTTTACAATTTGATCATATGCTTTTCTTGTTTCAGCTGGATGTTTGAGTTTATCGCTCATGGACATTATAGGTGCTGCTGGTGGTGTGAAGGTTGCTAATCTGGATGCTAAAGGTTGTTGAGGCTTAAGGGAGAGATTTTGTAGATTTTTTAAGGCTTGTTTATCTTTTATGGCTTCAGTCATCTTTTTTACTATTTCTTCATTTTCTTTTTGTAGTTTATTAATGACTTTGTTATTTTCTTCTAGAATCCTAAGGGATTTTTCTATGTACTCATCAAAGTTGTTGTTGGCCATTATTGTACCTGCTCAAGAAATCAGCTAATATATTTTTAGATCCTGATATAGTCTTTACTATAAAATCATAACAACAGAAAAATGATTGCCATTTTCTTCTTTTATTTAATTATGGTAAAGGATCTATTTTGTTAGTAATAAAAGCCTTTACTTGGGTGTTATCTGTTCTGACTACAAATTTAACAGGTAGAAGCTGATAGTGAAACCTTTTAATTCCTAATTTTACTGCTAGTAGTTCTTTTTCATTAATATGGTAATTTTTCTCATTCGGTTTCCACGTTCCTCCTCCATATCCACATATGAGGGGTCTTTCTTTATCAATATCATTATTTTCATAGGCTATAAGGACTGCTCCCCATCCTATATCGCTGGCATCTGTAAATAATTCTAACTGATCTGTTTCTATAGGGATTCTATGTTTTGGTAGGTTAGATACCCTATCCTTTAGAATTTTAATGGTTTTTTCATGTTCTTCTTTCCATTCAAACGATTTGTTTTTTGTTAACTCTTGTAAAGGTTTTCTTAGTAATGGTAAGTCTTTTATGTGTTCAGACGCATAGTTAATAATTCCTAAGAACTGTTGTACCTCTTTCTTGTTTTCTAATTTTTCTTTAAAATTTTGTATCTTAGATACTATATGATTCTGTAATTGTAAGCCATCCTTATCTATTATATATCCTAAATATTCTATTTTGGTTTTGAATATTTCTGATTTTTTCTCTGAAAGTAATATCCCATGCTGTTTTATAGTTTTTATAAATTGTTCTAAATGGCTTATGTGATATTCTAAGGTGTCACTATAAATTAGTATATCATCTACATAAACTATGCAGAAGTCTTTTAGCTTTCTAAAGACTTGATCCATTCTTCTCTGAAATATTTGAGGTGCATTTTTAAGTCCGAAGGGTAGTACTATCCATTCATAATGTTCTTGTGGTGCGCTAAATGCTGTTAAGGGTCTGGATTCTTTTGTTAGTTTTATTTGCCAGAATCCACTCTTACAGTCAAATTTACTGAACCATTTTTTATTGCCTAATCTATTGATAAGGTTTCTTTTATAGGGTAAGAAATATCCATCAAATACTGTTTTCTTATTTAGCTCTCTATAATCTATTACCATTCTAGCTTTACCTCTTTTTTGTTCGCTATGCTTCCTTACTAGGAAGGCTGGGCTACTATGTGGACTTTTACTTTCTTGTATAAGGTTCATTTTTAGTAATTCTTCTAT